>LUCW03000526.1:0-12500 GCA_001586965.3 Sphaeroforma sirkka
TAGCTATGTATATAAGCACATTAATAAGATGAAAGTTAATCTCATTTCCGCATGTTTATTGGATCCATCTCAGTTTTTGTTGTTGCCGCAATTGTTCAATTTCGTTGTTCATTTATACGTTCTACCTCTGAAATAAAACCTTCGATCCTTGTGCTTTCTTATTGCAGACAGCTACGGCTGCAGACGAAGCTGAGGGCAGTGATAGTTCGGTACCTTCGTCTGCGCTGTCGCACGTGTTTTCCGGTCTGCCAATAGACTCAGACAGCGATGACGACGATTCATTCTTTGCAGAGTGTGAGGAGGAAGATGTACCTTTTGGTGTGTCACTGCGTATTGTCTTTTTTGCATAGCCAGTATTTGTATTGTGCGAAGGAAGGCAAGTGGAGTTGAACGTGTGCATGCGGACGTGTGATGTGTGCACTAGGTATCTTAACGCCTAGAACGCCATACATAATATGAGGTAATATATATTTTACCAAAAAGCTGACAAGCTACTAAGGCGCAACTTCGTTTCGTTCACAAACACTTTTCAACGAATCCTTTTGGATGATGAGCCGTGTCCACAAATGTATATTATATTGAGCAATATTGTGCATTTCTGTGTACTCTCAGTTCCAAATCGCGACAATAGCAATACGGGCTCAACCACTAATTTATCTGTGATGTTCGTTTATTGCTAGTGCCCTCGCTTCTGTTCATGAAATCGCGTTTGTATCAACACACACACTTACTCACTTGCTCTCTCGCTTTCGTTTAAACTTGTACTCGTCATTTCCGTTTACTAGCAATTCAGTGAACTTACCCTGTGTACTCCCATCATCGCAGAGTATTGAATATGCATTACTTATTAGCCGTAGACGCTCAATCACGGCTATGTGCCAGAGTCTCATATTCAACCTCATATACATTCAGTGATTTTTATATGCTGATATCTATTCTGTGACATTCGCTTCCCCACCCGACTGGTGTGCACAGTTCGGATAGCACTCCCTCCAAATGCAGCGGCAGCTGGCGACGGGTGTACAGGAACGAAAGAAGCTGATCGGAATAGCGCTCAGGGATGGGGTGATTCAGACGATGAGGTGTGTGTAATAGAATGTTATACCAAATGAATATCTTCAGTATTTAAGTAGGAGATGTATGTCTGTGCATGTAGTATGTATCCGCTTAAAGGAAAAAGCTATAAAACCTTATATGTAAGATTGATGAAGATTAATTTATGCAATTGTAAATTTAGAAACTTATATAGAATCCGCGTTCACTTGCCGTCATCAATCACTAAAGGAGAGCGGCTCTGCTAGTTGTACTGTACCTGTGTAGAATACAAAATCTGTATATCACGTATACAAACATATACATACCTTTGGTAGATTTGTACAAACATATATGAACTCAGCATATGGAGACCAGCACAATGAGTACCGTAGGTGAATATATGTTTTTACCATATACAACGTGAAACAATGTTTATCTCCGCCAGCTGATGAAAACTTGGTCTATGTCTACGCTTGGGACCAATACGCCAACATGCAAGCACAAAGGCACAGGGAATACTGCTAGATACTGCTTGCCCTGACTTTCCATACCATTCGCAATATTTCGCACTATAAGCCCTTTGCTTCCCCATCTGCAGAATTGGGCCACCGGACTTGACCTCGAGTGTGCCGAACAGCACCCTATAAATGGGCAACACGCCGGTTCTGGCGGGAAAATTTTCGGGGGTGTATGCGTGGGCGACAGTGACAGTGACGGCGATGGAGATGAAATTGAGACGTTTTCTGAGGACACGCAATCGTCTCACACGATTTCATATTCTAATAATTCAAAGTTCGGTACCATGGGCCTTACTGAGGGGTTGGGTGCAGGCTGGGTGTTGCCTCAGGACCACCGGTACGCTCGAGGCATCGAGGATGCGGGGATGGACAATTATCCAGGAGCGGCTGGTTATGGAGAAGATGGAGAAAATGACGGAGAGCTTCTGAACGGGCCATTGGCTGGGATTACCCGTTTGCTATCGCGCAGACGACAGAATCCAACGCGGTCTGAGGTATGTTCTACGATTTACTTAGCTGTCTGGTAGTAATCATGCGTTGTATGTGAATATGTTTTCTTGCAGCCGCGGGTTGAGCAGGCGTTGCATGTGGGTATGTACGTGCAGTCGGGCTACGTACATGCGTTGCATGAGAAACGGTGTAGTTCCAAACAGCCATTGTCTTTGGTGGGAAACTTGGCCATGTGCTCTGGGCATGCATGTTATGTGTTTTTTTGCACCTGGCCATTCAATCTATCCTATATTATACGATAACTAATAACTCGCTAGTAGAAATACACTGTATGCTGGTGCACATACGGCACTCTGCCCATGGACACGCAACAGCGGTCGTATATGTGGGGGTTGGATGTAGAATCATGGTTGCGCTCAACTGTAACACGCACTGAGACGTTCCAAAAACCAATCACTGTAGTGGCCAAAGCATAACACAGTTAAGGCTGGTGCACACACACACTGACAATTCATGCACAAAGTCGTGTACTGTAGATACAGAACACGTGAATACATTATATTTGAGTCTAAGTTCTCGTTAAGAACGGTATACCATGCTGGGCCAGAGGTTACCTGCACTGGAAGTACCCGACTTGTAAGGACAAAAGCAGGCACAATGGGCACGGGAGTGTACCAAGGAGTCTATCGACTCACAGACTGATGACTCAGATGAAATGTAGATCCTAAACCCTTAACCCTCAAACCCTAAAGCAATACTAGCAATCATGTGATTTGGCTTTGTAACAACGGACAATAACATATATATGTATACACACACATATATATATATATTCAAAATTATACACTGTAGGTCACGCTGAAGGTACCTGTGAAACTGGAGTACACAAAATTAAGCATACACGCACACGTCGACGCTGCGTATGAATTTCTGAGCGCAGGCCAGCGCGACAAAGCACACGCTGTGGTCGACAGCTTCTTCGATAGAATTACACCACGTCTGGTACATGCACAGGCACAGCAGAATGCCAGAGATGTTTGTAATAGCTCGCCTCACAGCGATACCAAACCACCGGGCTCCTGTGCATGCACCTGCAGTTTCAGACACGCACGCGATGTGTCCAGTACGACTGATGTGGCTATGCGAGAGGCGCATGCGAGCGTGCATCGCATGCTGCACTTGGCTGTGTTGGTGTTGAGGGGCACACACGCCGAAGCACCTACGCCTGGGACTAATAATAGACCTGCTCGCCCAGTACGGTGCGCGGGGTGTTTGACTCTACGGCGATACGTGGACATTGTGGTGGAAGCGGTGCCGCAACAGGCGTCGGTGGCAAGGTGTGACATGTGGTTGTTTGCAACGGGTATATGGTTTGGAGTGTTTAGGAAGGGTATGCGTGTGGTTTTGTCTAGCTGTCGAATACAAAATATCAGTATTGAAAACATGAAGCTAACTTTTGTCTGCGTGTTTAAAACTGAGAGTCTAGAAGAGACATACACAATGTGCTTTGGGTGAATTAGTGTGTGTATTTGTGTATATGAAAAAGGGAGGATTTGTTAGTGAGCTCTTCAATATATCCTGTCTCCGACAAAATACTATATCGAAAACATGAAACGGCATTCTATAAAAGTAGTTAGGGTTAGGTTCAAGGGTTTGGGGTTTTAGGGGTTACTTTCCCTAAACCCTAAAACCCTAAACCCAATAGACACGTATCTGACTGACGAGCAGACTTGTTCATAAATATATGACATTTCAAATATTTTAAACTATATATAGACCTAGCCTAGCCTTGACCGCAGTTGCGCGTTGCTTGTGTTGTCGTTACGAGCGTGCTGTATCCTCAGGACACAGTCCAAACTAAACAATTTGTGCCACTCACACTGATTGTATTCGCCACAGACTGATGCAATTGGAGGTGCACTTAGACGCACACTATGTCGAGTCCGAGTGCATGCACATCCTCAAGGCACTATCAACCGCATACGATGTGCTTATGGGCAAGGTATCGACCGGGGGAGGGGCCAGCGGTTCCTACTCACATGCAAGTATGAGCCAGACCATGAATAGAACTATGAACTCCGCCATGCACACTGGAAAAGGTACTGACACGCACACGCAGGCTAATGCATCCCCAAACAAGTGTCCGAGAGCGCAGATGGATGCCGAATCAGACGCCGCCATAAAAGCACGCACGGACGCTTACTGTGAAGAGACTACGGGCACCAGAACGCAGTCGAGCAAGGACGGGACTAAGGGCAAGTATACGTCCAACAAGGCGTCGTCTAACGGTGGGGCTGGGTTGAAAGTACCGAAGAGCGGGAGGTCTGCAACGGCTATTGCGCGCACCAATGAGGTGGCCCAGTTACTCGCTGTGAGTGCCAAGTCAGACACGCGCGCCCAGGTGGCTGCGGATATACTGGGACTGTGTGATCGCACCACCCGGGGTGGTGGCACTATGACACGCTCTACAGCGAACACAGGTGCAGATACAAAGCAAGCCATGACTGGTGTATATAGTCATGTCGGGGTCGGTGCAAGCCAGCAGAGTGGGAAGGCTGCGGATAAGCACGGGGGTTGTAGTGCGGCTGCGGAAGTGGGCAGCGGATGTATGGGCGCCAGTGTGGCCGGTGATAGGAGGGGCCTGGGACGCTCGCCTATGCGGTCGTTGATAGTTCTGTTCTCGCACTCTGTGGCACAGTTAGAATTGGCTCGAGTCGAAGAGATGGATAAGGAGCGCGTGCGGGCGCAACGGATGGCGTTTGAAGCAGCTCAATGTGTGTGTAAGTGTGTGTGTACAGTGTGTGTGGATAGTGGGGAGGCTGCAAGCGGCTCTAGGTACGTGACGAAAGACTGTGGGGATAGTGGCAGTGCCGACGCTATAAATGGTAATGAAGCGAATAGGAATGTAGACACAGACACCAACTCAGAGACGCGTACACCGCAGGAACCATTGGATATGCTAAACAACGTGCTGCGACCTCGTATACCATTATGTAGCCATGGTAACCGACGAGCGAGGGGTAGGTCAGAGACAGATTTGACACAACCGATCACTGGTCCGGTTATGGCTGTGCATCGAGATCTGCGAGTGCTCATACTCGCTGATGTGTACATGCTTTTGCAGGTATGCTTTATAACAAATATGTATTTGCATACAATGAACTAGTATACATATGAGCATATATATATATATATATAATACACACACACACACACACACACACACACACACACACACACACACACACACACACACACACACACACACACACACACACACACACACACACATATATATATATATATATATATATATATATATATATATGTGGTGTGGTGTGTTTTACTGTATGTGACTTCTCTGTCTGTCTGTGCCTGTCTGTGTGGGTTTCAGTGTGTCTATCTGTGCCTGTGTCTGTGTCAGTGTGTGTCTGTGTTCTTTTGATGTTTGTGCAGACACTTTAGCCATACGTAATGTACACACAAAATTGATGCACATACCCATTTTGTTTACAGGGACTATCGCCTCTAACGGGGGAAGCGGCCAGTGCATCTCTGCAACTCCCTGAGTTCAGACCGGTGTCCAACCGATTCTCTACCATTACTAGTACGGCATCTCGCCACGGAATCAATGTGTGCTACGAACGACTGCTGCAAGACCTCGACCGCACCATGGTACACATATTAGAGCCCCTTTGCCAGGTATGTGCCTTATATACTGCTATGGGCATAGATGTAAATACGATAATGTATATGTATATGCTTGCGTGTGCCTGGTGGTCGATCATATATCAGTAGCTTGATAGTCAATACAAGCATAGCACAAGGACTCTATCTAAGGGGATTTAGTCCATCAAACCCTTCATCGTCTACATGCAATGCCAGTACTTTGTAGCCTGCTCTATATGCGCGCTTGTATTAAACCAGTTAAGTGATAGCCACCAATGCGATCAACCAAATCCGTATGGACATGCACTTTAATTTCACACATGAATATGCCTGCACTTATATCACATTTTTTGTTCATAGTACTCTTGTCACTCATCAACGAGTTCAGCGAGTTCCGTTACCGTGTGTATGCAAATATATGTAATCTTTTGTTGTTGTTGTGAACATGTTACTAGTTTTCACACTGGAGTATTTGCTGTTTGATGGGCACCAGAGAATGCAACAGATCCAGAACACACCTGTCGCATGTGGCAATAGATATACACCCATATTGCATGAGGATTGGTTTTAAATGATATTTCAGTGCATCTGTGACATGTCTTCAGTATGCTCTGCGTCTCTTTTAGGTTGATCGCGTAAGCAATAGTACGGGCGAGTGGTGTACCATAGCTCATAACCATATGAGTACGGATTTGTATATAGATGGGGTTTGTGTATGTATTTGTCACTTCTTCACTAAACTCATAGCGAGAGCGTTATGTAACATACATACTCAAACGACGCCTGGCTACTCAAGAGAAACATTCTCACACATACACGCACAGGCTGATAGGCTTTTCAACGACACGCAACCAGGGGCACCCGCCAACATCACAGGCAGAACTAATGGCCCTCCTAATAGTATACCTCATACTCAGGCGGATGCTAGTCGAAGTGTTTCGGCGAGACAAGCAACTATCGGTTCATCCGACCTGTGCTTAGGGAAGGCATCGTATTGCCTGGGACTGTACTACTTCAATCAGCAGGGGGCGTTGGATGTCGCGCGCGAATGGCTGCAGTTGAGTTTTAACACCTTCTACCCACACGGCGACGCAACATGCGACGCGGCTCGGCTGCCAGAGAAGTTGTCGGTACCATTGCAGGATGACTATGAGGGTGGTCTGGGCTACCAACACAACCACAACACCCATGCAGAGACACTAGCTGAGAGCGAGAGATACAGTGCGGGACTTACTACTACATGCACAGGCACAGATCCAACCACGCCCACGCGGTCACGTACAAGACACAATGCGCAGCACACCCGAGGCCTGGCAACCAGTCCGTCGATCGGTAAGAAGAACGCAAAGGGAAAGGGCGGCAAACTGTGGTCTGGAGCCAGCCCTAAGACCAGGAACGTTATCATGTGCATCGCCGGAGGGTGCGAGAATGACGTCGCAGTAGATGCCTGCAGCGGTTGCCACGGCGACGAGGCTAAAGGTGCGGCTGATTCTGGCGCGGAGAAGAGCCTGCATGTGCGCCTGAGCAACGCCGCCAAAGAAAGCACGCTCGATACCACGTGTGGGGATGCGCGGAAATCCGCGCGATGTGGCGCTGAGAACCAAATTAGGGAGTGTGCACACACATCCATAGACGGAGAGCGTGGTGGTTGTCGTGCGTGCGCACCACTCACCACCGGCTCACTAGTGGCGGTGCCTTATCCCCAACTGGGCTATACGGCACTCAAGGCTCACGGGGAAACGCTGGTGGCGTTGGAAAGGCACACCGAAGCGTTGGATGTCATGTCGCTGGGCAGGGGTGTCCATGCGGCGCTGTACTTTAGTGCGGGAGATGTAGGGCTGATGCGCAATCTGGCGAGTTTGTATTCGTATCAGGCCGATGATTGGTATGTACGGTGTGCGCTGAGGTTTGTATCTATGACGGATCTGTGGTATGTGGATCTGGATCGGACGTTAGTATCTGAGCATGTGTTATTGACCTTTCAGTTGCACTACAGAGCAACGCATCCGGTAGAACGAGACTGTGATACTACTACGAAGAGATCTTTTCGTGTGTAGTTATGTTCATTGATTTGACAGATTAAGTCTATATCATGGACGCTTTAATACTCAGTATCATATAGTACTAACTAACTTGCGGCACTCTTCGGTGTCCGTTCTCCTAGAAGCCCCTACATTTGTACTGCACCCCATACCGTGTTGCACTCCTGCAACCCTCTGCCTCGCCTGGATGTCTGTCATCTAACCCCACACTTTCCCATACATCTTTCCCTCAACCTACCTACCACTAAACCCGTATCGCAACCAACCCAACACCACACAGCAACACGTCTTCGTCCCGCAAGTCTCTGTGGGTAGACAGAGCGGTCGAGTGCTATACAATGGTACTTACAGAGTGCGCCAAACGCCACCGCACAAACGAGACGGCCCAATGTGTGCATGAACTGGCACGCCTACAGTCACGTCACATGCGACATGAAGGGGCAGTGACTACGCTTAGCAACGGTCTACGGACTATTGATCGCCTCACAGGGGCGCAGAAGCAGAAGCGCCAGACCCTGTCGACTACCCCGGTGATAACGATACCTATACTCGAGCCAAGTGCTGGGTACGTGCGAGTATTTTAGAGTCATATTATAAAGTGATGTAAAAAATTATATATATGCATATATATATATATATATATATATATACATATGAATACATATATATATATATATATATATATATATATATATATATATATATATATATATATATATATATATATATATATATATATATATATATATATATATATATATATATATATATATATATACATATATTATTATATATATATATATATATATACATACATATATATATATATATATATATATATATATATATATATATATATATATATATATATATATATATATACATATATATATATATATATATGATATCTGCAGCCGTATGTGTTGTGTGTCGCATACGTGCAGCACAGTTGTGCGTGGCAGGTATGCGTGCATTTTGAGAGCCGGGCTATGTACAACACTGACAATGTTTGTGATAGAATGAGTACGCTCAACTATACTTGAAATACAGCCAATGCCTATATACGTGCACCTACTTTGCCTAGCTTTACATTGGGGTGGTGTCGCTTGATGAGAAAATAACTATTACTTAGCTATTCCGATGCTCACTTTGTATATGCATAGATGCGTGTGCGCTCACATATGCATACATACTTCCCCTATCTTAGTCAGATTCGGACAATGCAATGGGTCTGAATACTTTACTTCCCGTTCTTCCGCTCCCGCCTCCGGCGTAAAGCATCGCGTAACTTGCATCAAACAATCATTCGCTAAACTATCACTGCCTATCTCCGTTCACACACACACACGCCATCAACCAACTACTAGGCACACACTGACCAAGAACCATGTCCTACACTCCTCAGCTCACTCCCCACTGGCCCGGGAGGATGCCATGCCATGCCCTGCATCCATGAGAACATGGAGGGCACTACCCTTGGAGATGTACACGCACCCTTGACCTCGCCTTCTACGCTGTCTACAGACGCGGCGAATGGGCGCAGACACAGTGTAGGCGTGTGCTCAGGGCCAACTTCTGACCATTCGACGTGTACGGCAGCTACCAGTGGCTTTGACTCGGGGTGTGTTTTGTGTACTGTGCTGAACCCTAAACGCTCTTACTCTAATACCCTAATACCCTAATACCCTAATACCCTAATAGCCTATAACCCTACAACCCTATAACCCTGAAGCCCATACGACTGGTACGGCCAGTGGCTTTGCCTTGAGATGTGTTCTGTATACTGTACTAAACCCTGATACCCTACTACCACCCTAATATGCTGATTCCTCGGGGTGAGTACTATGTGTTGTAGGGGTGTTCTTGGTGTGTGCATGTATTCATGTGTTTGGCTGACATGCACGCCTGTGTATGCGCCCATACTATCATGCATGATATTTTAGATCTCATCTACACGCATACCTTTGTATCTGCATCGGCCTTCGCCTCACAGAGCGCCTTCCTTGTTACTTAATTGGCATGATTGCTGACTGTGGGCGTTCGTACCATCTCTGAAACTCTGCGATGAAAACCAATGATTTCAATACATTCCCGTTAGAGTATCACATTGACTGCCGCACCTTTACTATCGCGCCACCATGTACACTTATCATCGCAGTACCATTCATACCTTCACTTCTTCGGTGAAAGCCAATGGTCGTATTACGTATATTTATTCTCATTACTAGTTTGCAAAAACAAGTGTCAATGATACCCTTTGTGCCTTATATCTCAGTGTCCTTCATACCTTCACCCGCAGGTTCTTCGGTTCCCCACACACTCAATGCAGTGTGCCGAACCCTTCTCCTGCTCTGACGTGGGGATGGTTGACGGTGGGTGTCAGTGCCATCTCTGTTAAGCTCTGTGTGGAGTTGGCAGAGGCGATGATGGCGCATGGTAGCTACGAAACCGCCGCTGTATGCCTAGAAACACTGCTGAATGGGTATGTCGTTTGTGAGTACGCTGAATGGAGAAGTGCAGATATAGTACTGACTTGCAGGCTAATGATAAGGCACGTAAGCAGCAGCTCACCATACATCTGGCACTTCACTGCCAAATGAATACGTGTTCGCTTGCCGTATAGTGAAGTGGTAGTACGCAGATGTTTGTTCTTGGCTGCATAAATGACATTGCCACGCGAGTGACTGGAAACACTGCTGTGTGCCTATACGTCTCACTTCAGCACGCACCCGTGTAGGGCACACATGTGTCGTCCACAACTTCTCACTATAGTAATCTAATATGATTGTGGGACCCTCCACAGCTCCAGCAGTGCGTGTGCCAGTACCACGAGAAGTACCACGGCTTCTCTACAGCCCAGCACCAGCAAGTCAAGTGTATCCGGATTCAGTATGGGGGGATTAAGCATAGGTCTGAGTACCGTGAGTACCACCAACAGCTCGCATGCGCGCTCCAATACAAGTGCCAGCCCAGGTGTGGGTGCTATTGGTGGACAGATGGCGGGGAGTAATGGAAGCGCTGGAGTCAAGAGCGTGGCCATGAGCTACCTTTCACCAACGTCAAGAGCCAAGGTAACATCGTGGTGACTATTACGCGCGCAATTCTTTCTTTCATTTATGTTATATATATATATATGTATATATATATTTATATATATATATATATGTGTGTACACACACACACACACACATATATATATATACACACACACACACACACACACACACACACACACACACACACACACACACACACACACACATATATATATATATCTCCGTCATTGACATCAGCTGCACACATTGTCTGAAGTACACCTTCCATTTCCCTACTCCTCTCAGGTCAAGCACACCCTTGCCTTGTGCTTCATGCGTAAGCGATGGCTACGCGAGGCCATGTCACTCCTTCTCATCGGCTCTCAAGACGTCTACCGCCACAGCAACTGCACACATGACCTTGTCGGTGAACGCCCCAAACCTATGCCACGCACCGTTCAATCGAAACGTTGGATGAAGTCGCAGTCGCTGCTAGTCAAGGTGTTTATGTTGGCGGGCGAGTGGGAACAGGCTGTGGCCACGTGCGACGCGCTGTTGAGTGTGTGCGGTGCCGCGGGTGGGATGAATGCGGTGCGTATGAAGATACTGAGGCGAAAGGGGACGGCCCTGCGCAAATGGGCCGTGACGAGTGGTGGTGGTGAGTGTATGGGTCCAGGTGTGTGTGTGTGTGCATCAGCACTATGTGTGGTGTGTGGGAGATCTGTAGGGTAGGAGTTTGAATGGGCGCGCATTGTCTTGCCGTCTGGTGTGGATGACGCAAGCACTTAGCATGTAGACGCGCCTTGTATGCGTAGGTTTGATACCAGCACACATACGCCTGTGTCCCTGTAAGAGGGTTCCCCCGGGATATCTGAGCTGTCCTCTACGACAGAGGTGCCGACATATCTGAGCTATACGTACACATGCATATGCATCGGGCATTTTATGGATCTGGCAGGCACACACAAACATACAGCAATCACAGACATGTCGATACGTACTCAACGAAACAGCATACTCCCGTCATTCTTGACGCAGGCACTTTAAACACACGCACATCACAAGAACACACACAAACGCCATAAGCACACACACAAACTCTATAACACACAAACGCCATAAGCACACACACAAACTCTATAACACACAAACGCCATAAGCACACACACAAACTCCATAAGAACACACACAAACTTCATAAGAACACGCACAAACACCATGTACATCGCATATGAGTCCCTCGCACGGAAATCAATAGTACGATCGTAGGCTTTCGTTTACTCTCCGGTGCACAGACAACCTAGCACAGGCAATGCGTATCCAATACTTGGACATCAAGACAAATTGAAAGTCTTCTCAAGCTCTATTCCCCTTGTGCTGTTGTGGTCTGCACATGATGTACGATACCGTACAAATCAAAGCTATTGTCGTCACGTGTGTGTATGTGGGACAAGCATATACGTATGTTACAACCAACCCTAACTCAGCGTACCACCATCTAACCCTGCAGCAGACACCAGAGCACCCGACCTCTACGACCACCTGAGCGTTCAAGAGATGCTCGCAGTGAGTGCCGAGAGCCTGCGCACAGCAATGGAGTTGTACGTTGCAGCTGGCGATGAGGTTAGAGCGGCCAAGTGTGTGCAAGCACTGACCCGCACCACTCTGGAGATGTACTTTGTACCGGTGGTGGTACAGGGCTGTGCGGCCGAGACAGTCCCCTCCATGTGCGGGTATGAGGAGCGTTTGGT
>LUCW03000526.1:17500-27500 GCA_001586965.3 Sphaeroforma sirkka
CTCGTGTACTGAAACTCAGCAACGCATCCGATATGATAAGTTCTGATGTGCATAAGCTCGATTGTATGGATACGCTCCCCGGTGTCAGTGAAAGCACATCACTCGATCTACACCCAACCCCAGATGCCTTGTGTAGGATAGGAAGTCAACATGATAACAGGCATATACAGTTGCCCAATGGGAAATTCTCGAAGTCTAGCCACACGACAGCGCACATGGACACGGACCACATGTGCACGGGAAACGGCATCCAAGCCTTACGGGGTGGTACGAAAATGCCCAAAGAACTGCTGAGGTACATATGCGAAGCTCTGGATGTGTCCCCGAATGTGCTGGTGACTACAGCCACGCCCAAGCCCACCAGCAACCTGAGCCATGATGCTAGGGCTACCCACGCACCTCCCACTATTCCGAAGGCGACTAACCTGGCCGGTGCAGGTGTTCCATCCTGTGTGCCAGGGAGACATTGGGATCACGCCAGTGCACAGCACGCACCGCATGAGGACGTCAAGGGCTGTGGTCAAGGGCAGACAGGCTGTGGTGGGCTGCTGGCACAGCTCAGACACGTTTACGACGCCGCCATCACTGTGGCGTGGGAGGTACAAAATGGAACACAAGCCACACGTGCAGGCATGTCCACCCCGGTGCACCCGTTGCACGCGTGTGCCGTGTCACAAGGCGCAGGAGTGTCCACCACGCGAGAGTGTAGGGGCAACAGTGTGTGCTACAGCCCGGTAAGGGCCGGATCCAAAGGTTCGGGTGTTGCGTCAGCACTGAACAATATTCCAGTATCTGAAGCCTGCGCGTATCACGAGCAGGCTATGATCTCAAAACCCACTGGCGACAGCTGTTCAGCTTATGAGGCTGAGAGACGACGGGACGGCACCGCAGCACTCAGTCCATCGCATAAGCCGCCTGTCTCTGCGGCGCACCTGCGGGAGAGTGTGGGGAGAAGTGCCAAAACACCGCCTGCTAGTTTAGACAGTTACCAGCCAGTTCGGAGAACTTCCAGCTCAGACCCGGCCATGGGCAAAGCCTCGTCAACACCTGTTCTAACCACCAGGCACTCGAATGAAAATGGTATGGCGGTGGTTGCTAGCGGATTGTCTGCCAGTGCCTCCTCTCCCACTAAAATCGGCACCCCAGGTTGCCATGGCAACGGGAATGGGAATGGTAGAGAGCGGGGTACGTTTATCCAGCGACTCTTTGGCGGACTCTTCAGCTCCAGCTCCAATTCTAAAAATAGCATCCAATCACAATCACTGACACCACAAACAAACTCCAACTCCAACACCAACATCGCACCCACACTCGACGATCTCGCCGCAACACTGTCAACCCACCCTTGCTCCATACCCACACATACCAATGCCATTGCTCAGTTCCAGCTGAACCATGAGTCATTCTCCCGTGACAGTTCTCCTTCAGCGAATCTACCTACCACACCCAACTGGTTGAACCCCTTCTCGCGTATCACCGGGTCACCCACAAGCACTGCGCACGCGTTGACGGGCTACTTAAGTGACGGAGATTACAGCGGCGACTATGGGAACGGGCGTGTGCTTGCATTGGGCCCCGCAGGTAGGACAGAAATCCGAAGAAAAACTTTGGTTTTAGTCACGACCCCTGAATTGCATATTTTACCATGGGAACAGATACTCGGCGATGACAGCTGCATGCGCTTACTGTCGGTTGCGTCGAGCTCACCCTCTGCATCATCGAGTACGGATGATTGCCATGGTTATACTGGGAAGACTTCGTTTCATAACCCTACACCCGGGAGAGGCAAGATCGTGACTTTCTTCTCTTCTGCGAATGAGGACGAGGCTGTTTTACAGGTATGTACATACTTTTTAATGTGATGGCATTTACTTTATGTCATGTCTCTGCATGATGTTACTGTCCACCTAATACTATTGCTGTGTGGCACTTAACTATATCCGTCCAAGCCTCGAGATTTTGTCTCACATCTAAACATATCTACTGTGTATTCCACAGAAATACCGTTATACCTTGCGGCATGTATTTGTCTTGCCCTCTGATTTGCGCTGTTTGGGCTTGCATTGTTGGTGGCTTTTCACAGTAATATATAGTGGTCGTTGATTGTGCGATTAGCGACATAGTGCGGTAAATGTGCCGTTGTACATAGACCGCTGTCCGTGCGTCTGTGTGAAATGCATGGCCCATAGGCTAGCTGACGTCAACGAGTTCTAGCAGGGTATCCAAAAACCATGTACTAGTGATATACTATTAGCAAAATACATAGAATCTCATATATCAACACAAATCTGTCTACGCCCCCATAGGCGCACCGACTGCACCACAGTGCACGGAGCCTTGCACATCACCTCACCGGAGCTTCAGCGGCAGGACAGCGACATGCGCAGCACACGCCGTCGACACGCACAGCGACTGCCGAGCCACTCCAACAATGCCTGTGCGAGGCCGACTGCGATTCTCTGGACCATATGGCCTGCACCCACATCCCATCCGCGTGCCGGCGCAAGCACGAGCATACTGCTCCTACCGCTACTACTGCCACTGGTGCTCAGCCCCCCCCCACAACCGACAGTACCGTACCTAGTATCACTGGCCCGTCACAGACTAGTCCCAAGGACCCACCCACAGAGCCATCTCTCCAAATGAGCACGTGCTGGTGCTTGCGCCATGGCGACAGGCACACATCGGCGGCTGATCCGTTCCCGTCGCTGGTGGCGGTGGGTAAGAAGGTGTCGCGGTACAGGAGAGCGTACTCGAAGGATGTCAAGTTTGTGGATACGAGCGAGGGGGCGAGTGCGGGTCTGCCGTATCTGGCACGGGCTGTGGACGAGGTCATTGTAGCTGGAAGGTGGGTGGTGTGTGGACACGTGTTCGAGGATTTTATCTGCTCAAGGGGTTTTAGTGGTCGTAGCATGCTTCGATAGTTCTTGTGGGAATCAGGCTAGGGAATACCTTGAAGTATAGCTAATGGTGTCGCGGGCTCTAATGCTCCCGGGAAATACTTGTCAATCAACGAATGGATAGTACAAATGGCTTGTTTAGAATCATCGTACGGGTATTTTAACCGGGGGGGTGGGGGGAAAGGAAGAAAACGCTCTCGTATACTGACTGTACTGGACACAAATTGAACCAAATCTTTTATACATTATATCGTAGGTTGAAGGGGCTCGTACTCACCACTGTACACCAATTGAACCAAATCTTTCATACATCATCTCGTAGGTTAAACGTACTCGTACTCACCACTATACACCAATTGAGCTAAACCTTTCATACATCATCTCGTAGGTTAAACGTACTCGTACTCACCACTGTACACCAATTGAACCAAATATTTCATACATCATCTCGTAGGTTAGACGTACTCGTACTCACCACTGTACACCAATTGAACCAATTCTTTCATACATCATCTCGTAGGTTAAACATACTCGTGCTCACCACTGTACACCAATTGAACCAATCTTTCGTACTTCATCTCGTAGGTTAAACGTAATCGTACTCACCACGGCGGATATGACAAGCGCCACCAACGGTCTTATGTGCGTGCAGAGCCTATCACGCACGGCCGATAGTGTATCGGCAGATGCCAAGCCTTTAGTTACCGTTGTTGTACCGGCGCACCTAGTTAAAGAGACCATCCGAATGTTGCTGAAGCACAAACAGACCAAAAGGTATTTCGCCTCGCACCTCATTTGCGCGGCGCTTCAACTCCGTATGTTTTTTGTTTTCTTTCGGAAGACTGTGCTTGTAATATTTCGTTGTTCATAGCAGGTGTGATGTGCCTGCCAGTTTATACGGAGGTGTGCGTAGTTCTGCTGTCAAGGTAGTGTGATTCCGATAGATTTTCTGTAAACCAAAGATCGTAACTTCCGTGTTTATTTGTTCACAAGTATCATTTGAACATATTCGCGTGTGCACGTTGCTAAATACTGTGCACATGTATGTATATGTAAGTTCTAGCACCACTAGCATTCATGTGCCGATGCGTATATGGGTACTATAAATGTACACTTCTGTATGCATGTTTCGATCGACCTCTATGACCCATCGCCCGTGCACACGTCCTTTTTGCAGGGGCCAGTCGTTCCTAGCGCATCTCATCAGCTCCGTGGCAAAGCTCCGGGAGAAGCACATGACTTCAATCGCTGTGTTTGGTGTTCCCGTTGGTCCACCTAACACGCCACTGAATAATTCACGAGCAATAAACCGATAATTCACGAGCAATAAACCGATAATTCACGAGCAATAAACCGATAATTCACGAGCAATAAACCATGACAACGGTTAATCGCATCGTCCTGCCTGAGCACTTACCACTGTGTAGCATGAATAACGAGTGATATAAAAATAGGAGAGCCTCATCTGTGTGTGAACTCTATCCCCCTAGTGAGTTGCCGGCAGGTAGGTAGATCCAGAGACCTCGCTGTGGTCGGCCACCAATGAATAATACCTGGCAATCCAAGCGGAAATTTTGAGTGCAACTGTATTCTCAATCGTATTTAGGTTTGTAGGTACACGATGCTACGCCAAACAATACGTAAATATTTCGAGACTGCATTTAGCACCATCATCACAGCTGCATCTGCTGTGCTACCTAGGGGGGTACCCCTCTCTATTTGATTTCACTGTCTGGCTATTCTGCTCAATAGATCTAATAGCAGCACTTATAGTCCCAGGCTTCGCTTCTCCGAGATCAATAGATCCAATAGCAGCATTTATAGTCCCAGGCTTCGCTTCTCCAAGATGACTAGCCGCCGGTTGCGTCTATGGAGTGACTCGCGTCCATTGTATCGCGTTGAGTACTCATATTGACAGTTGTGGCAGACAGGTAAACGAAATCTCTGCAACAAGGTGTGCATTCGAGGCGTGCGAAATCTGGAAACAAGACAATAAGCTGAAACGGCTCTGCCCCTTCATTTTTATCTTTGCTTTCGACATGCATAGAGAGCTTTATGGTTCATCAATTGAACACCCAATGAGTGAGATTCAGTAAGCTTCTTGCTTTGACAGAGAAATGCCGTTTTCCTTTATAGACTTAATCAAAGATAACAACGACTGCACGATACCAACTCTACTCTATTTCTCGGAATATGTTATGGGATTTTAGACACATTCATTAATCTGGACAGCACACGGAGTCATATCAAATACCGCTACTTGAACTGAGACGTATCGTGTCCTTTGGGTTGGCAGCTCAGAAAGAAACCAACACACCTGTGATATTTATTTGTTAGTAAGCTTGGCTGCTCAATATCTCGTGAAGACAGGCATACGCGGGCGGCTTTAAAGGACCCCGTCCTAATATTTGGGTATATCTCATTGTGACCTCAAACCCAACATTCCCCTGATACTATCAGCGGATTATTCCGTTGGCATAGCAACGATTGGGGGCGTTGTCACACGAGGCATCAGTAGTGGAGCAGGTGCAGCTGATGTGCCATTGATTACGGCCGTACAGATATATTGCATCGCACCGTCTACAGAACGTACACATCGATCAGCCGCCCCCACCGAACATCTGAGGTGTCCAGACGTTCGGATCTGTTGACTTCTTTCGGCTTCCCGAGTATACTATGGGGATACTCACCATGTCACACCATGCAGGTGAGGTTGAGAGGTGCTGGAGTACCGTTGGCCGGTACTTCTGGCTGAGAATATATCAAACGGTGATCTCTCTAGGCTCTTCGGAAGGCTCTGATGTACTGCGTATCAAGTCAAGATTACAAATCCTGCTGAAAGTATATCACAGAATATCCTGTTGTCTCTCGAATGTGTCCCATCTCCACGCGCCAGCCAAACCCAATTCAAGTATGTGACCTGTGGGGTGCTCGTGCCTTTGCGGCGTATTTGCTGCTAAATTCGATGAAGACCGCATGCTTATATACCACGTGACTTCGACGGCTCGCGTCACCGGACAATGGTAATGACCATGTGCCCTGTTCTATGCGATCCCCTTCTTGGCCAAAAAGGCAGCGTTGGATTCGAAAGCTTTCAGTTTTTCATGCCGGAAATGGCTTGCAGGAGAGCTTGAAGGCGAACTTACCCCAGAACCCCTGCACCCAGTGTCTGATGCTTGATGTTCCTGAACTCCGACTTCTGCGCCCCATCCCCAGGTATTGATGGATGATGCTACGCTCCCGGCGCAATTCAGGTGCTCGCACAACCCTGGGCACAGAACACCCACAACACACTGTTTGAGTCTTAAGGCCCGACAGAACTGATTAAATTAACTGACGTGGCAAATCAGAAGCTCACAAGCCGCAATCACGGCGTTCACTGTACGCACTACTCTCTTAAGTCACATCAACTGCCAAGACATAGTAGGTGACCACTCCTGAATTAGGAGGTTTCATATCCTAACACTGCCCACTAAGGCTAAATACTAATAGTAAGCCTTCTTCTCTTTGATAATCGGCACGACCACTTTCTCGGGCTCCATCGTAGTCCTGACAATGCCTCGTTGCTTGTTCAGACCAGATATCTTTGGGGCTGGCCTCAAAATCTGCAGCGAGTGGACGCGTCAAGGATAAGCAGAATACTTCAGCACAAACACGTTTCTCTGCATAGGTGAGGAGACACCAAGTGATAGAAAAAAGGCAGAGATTCGGAAGTAATAATAAGACAACCCTGAAAGAGTGCTACAGCAATTGACACTGTGCGTTGTGGAAGAAAGCCTACTAAAGGTAGACTTGGACACATGTACAGATTCCGCTGCATATGCAGCACAATGCGAGAAACATACCCATGCATATGTATATATACATACAAACATTGATACTCAGGAAATACAAACTATCACTATTGGTATCTTATGTGGTTCGACTTAAACATAGTGAAATTGTACAAGCCTCGTCTGAGGCAGAACATCATCCACAATCGCACAAATCACCAAAATAATAAAACACGCACGCTGAAACCATGGATCAACGCCAAGCAATTTTATACTACACACACTGAAGACCGTACGCTGTACACACCTGGAAGGAACAGACCAAATCCTCATCTACCGTCATGATCCCAGCAGCATTATCAAACTCGCCGCAGTAGTTGGGCGCCGAGAAAATGGTGACTAACCTCCTCTGTCCAAAGAACTCGTAGCCATCCTGTACCACCTGTAGATCCATATGGTGTACAGGGTATCAGTCAGCACTTCCCAGAATAATGAACCATGGGTGTAGTTCAGCCCAAAAATATGAAGCACAGGTGCAATGCAGCCCAAAAATATGAAACACAGGTGCAATGCAGTCTCAAAGCGATATGTTAAGTTGCCGGTGAATCAAGCTGAAACTTATTTTATTATTATAAATTGAACATAGGTGATGGAAATAGAACTATAAGATGCGGCGCTGATGTGGGTTGTGCTTAGTCAGCGTAATAATAGGACACCGTCGTGTGGTCAAAATTATTACTTTAATGCATATCGCCTATACGTGCGCTTGTACGTGTCTGTGCTGCTGAATGTATTCTATATTGCCTGAAGCTCTGTTGTTCTAAGCTTTCACGTTACAGGCACGCAGATAGCCACGCATGCACGCACACCCAACCTGCTACTACAAAGCTACCGCTTACGATATATCATGAAGAGTCAGACACATTGAGCACCTACCTGATGTGCTCGGGCGATCATATCTAAATTTAAGCTGTCCAGAAAGTCTTTGATGGCCTGTACACCAAATGTGTAGGACACTCCGCGTTCATTCTCGCCCCACAGTTTGACGCCAGGATCCGGATCCGACCACAGGAGATCACACAGCATGCCTACCCGTTAAAAATAACAGACTGACGATAAGTGGATAGGAATACCAACCAGATCAAAAAACGGCGAAAGAGAGTCATAGACATGCTTGCTGAGCATGCAATTGTAGTGTCGTATGCAGTATTTTTACTCGATATATGTATATATGCATATACACAAATACACACACACACACACACACACACACACACACACACACACATATATATATATATATTGTCTATGATAAAAAATATTACATACCCTCGTCGGGTACATCTGTAGGCCGCTTGATTCGCTGTATCTGCTGTAAACTCTTGAGATCTGGTGACAACCCGCCGTGACAGCAGAAGATCTTATTCGCCACCACAGCTGCGAAAGGCATGGCATTAAACGTATCCGTAAACGTTTTCCACATCTTGATACTATACCGCCGCTTACACTCGTCGTAGAAGCCGTACACGCGATTGATGGACGCACACTCGTGATTACCTGTGTGAAAAGGAAGTGCAATTCATGGGCGCGTAATGTTAGAACAAGGTTTGCTATAGATACACAGGCTGGAGAAAGCTATGCAATAAAACGCACATGCCTTTTTGGTTGCTCTACAGGGATTGTCAGGCATGAATACACAGCCTAACGGATCTAATAGTAGGCAATATGTACAATAGAAATCATACTACGAATACGAGATTGATGCACAAGCAGTCGATATTAGCTCTTACACGCATACACATTACATGAACAGTCATTCACGCAGTCAACGGTGATATGTTTTCAATGCACCATTCATTCAGTTTGAAACGAATACATGATACAAATTTACTGGTGAAATTCTAAATTATTTTTGTGTACATGAAGTACACTTGCTGATACATACACATCGTATATATATACGAATGTTTGTATGTGTGTGTGTATAAGCATATATTTTATTGCAGGATATGACAATCTCTTAGTAGACTGTATGCATATAAGGTAATCAGAAAACAACACATAATTAATCGCGAGGGTATGCTGCATAGTATTGAGCACGATGGCATGAAAAATGTCTCTGCCCCAAGAACGTGACAGGCTTAGCTGTGTCGTCGATAGTAGTTGTCAGATAAGTCAAATACATCCGAACATGCAAATACAGGACAGCTTTATTCGAGCACACTGCAGAGGAACTAACCTGGCATGCGTGTATACTCGCTTATTTGCATATATGGATATGATGGTAGATATTATAAAGTAGGGGCGTGTACATAAGAGACTTTCAGTATGAACGTTTGAATGTAACATTGATTGCAAGCTCACCTCTCAACATGAAGAAACTTTCGGGATACTTGATTTTATACGCCAACATCAAAACCACGGACTCAATCGACTGCCGCCCTCTGTCCACATAGTCGCCCAGAAACAAGTAATTTGAGAACGGTGGAAACCCGGCATAATCAAACAGCCTGAGTAAATCGTAGAACTGTCCGTGAATGTCACCTGTAGAATATGCGCATTGTTACACAGCGAAAGTATGCAATGTATATGAGTCTAATATTACTCCCGCTTATTATGTACTTGAATATATATATATATATATATATATATATATATATATATCTATCTATATATATAGATTGTGTTCATACTCGCGTGTACATACATACACGTTAAAATTATCTATGTGTAAAGTTCGATGCGAGTCTGTGGGTAGTACGCCACCTACACTCTGCATCTTGAAAAAATACGAATGCGAAGTGTCTAACACAAACAGTTAGACACTAGTCCACTTTGATGACTACGTCCCCTATTTGTACCCAATGTCTTTCATAAAGTCTTTCTTACTTAGGCATATCGTCCCGATATCGCGTTGCGTGTCTGTTCGATTGCAGAGTTTCGGGGACACCAAGCTTGCGAACGAGATAACAGCGAAACTTGTGATGGCCAGAGCTGATTTTGTTCTAGCTCTGGTAGTGTGCATGGATTCAACAGGAAACCGCCTGAGGACTCCATGAATATATATATTACAACACTTAACTCTGATATGGCCAGGAGGTAATGTGCATGGATTCAACAGGAAACCGCCTGAGAATTACATGAATATATACATCACAACACCCAACTCTGATATAGCCAGGAGATTTATTTATCTCTAGCACGCCATTCTTTTCAGAGCGTACACTACAAGCAAACCATTGCCATGATATACAATACACGGAGTAACTCGCATCTGCACCGATCTGAGATATACAGATGTGAGTACACAAACAATTGGCATTCACA
>LUCW03000526.1:30000-35000 GCA_001586965.3 Sphaeroforma sirkka
ATATATATATTTTACATAGCCTTCTGTATAATTCAGAAGGCTATGATATTGAGAAGGCTATGTCGCTATGATATAATAAACACACACACGCACACACACACACACACACACACATCACATCATCATCATATATATATATGTATATATATAATAATACATAATATATATACATCACACATGCACACATACACATATGCAACATATACGTGCGTATAGGTCAACATGCATGCATGTGCACATGTATGGCATGTAACGTGCACAATAATAGCCATATGCATATTTACATGCATAATATGGCGTGTATATATATAATACATTATATATATAATGTAATAATAATATTATACATATATATATATATATATTTATATATGTATATATATGTACACATATATATTACATATATATATAATAGCGCATATACATATATATACATATATAATATATGCATATAATATGTGCATGCATATATAATGTATTATTAATATATATGTATATATATATATATATATATATATATATATATATATATATATATATACATATATATATATATATATATATATATATATATATATATATATATATATATATATATATATATATACATATATAGTTATATATTACATTATTTAAAACAAGTGTGTACCGTATAGGTATTTCTTAAAATGAGTGAAGCAACAAGCTCTTGATGTACAGATGGTTATGGATCTGTGACGAGTTCATAGCTCTGCTAAAGAACCGAACATATATTTTGGTTTTCCATTAACGATATGACACAAAATAGCTCCGAGTGATATATCAAATTCGTCTGTTGCTGCACTACTGGTGCTTCTTGAATCGCTAATTTCGGGCTTCTTGAAGGGAACTACTTGCTATTGACTTTAAAGTTATGCTTATTCAGTCTGTCTAATCTCTCTCCTACCACTCTATCGCCTTCTTCGGTCATTGTATAGACGACTATCTCGCACATTGTCCATGTCTCGATGCAACTATTCTTGCATGATTTGTTAGAAGGATGATTTTTAGTCATTTGTTTACCATGATTTACAAGAATTCATTGAAATTTTGTAGCTCAGCAATATCGGATCAATATAGCAAAAAAAGTATTTAAAAAAAAAAAAAGTTGCGATTTGCATAATAGCCTTCTGAAAATTAGACACGATTTGACAGAATCGTCCCGACCCTAAACCCCGGCAGGTTAGTGGGCCACGACTTGGGCTTCGTATGTCCAAGACTAATACGCAGTTCCTAGTGCTACTCGTTTGCATTTCTAACCGTCTCTTGAACCTTTGCTTCAGCCTGTAAGCGAACATCAGCCAAAACATACATCATACGCTTGAATTAGACTCATGACCTGAACTTCATTTCCGCTGTATTAATCGTTTCAGTCTGCGGCTTTTACTCACAGGCTCCTTTCCTATACATCGTTAATGTATGGACGGATGGTGCTTACTACATGCTAGTGTATTAATCAAAGTTTCAGCTTCTTGTAGGGCTTCATGTGCAACCAACGGAGTGCGCTACCGCACGATGGCGCATGATCGATATAAAGGGCAGTGTAATATTTTCTTTCAGTTCCGCATAGTTTGAAAGGATTTGACGAGACAACAGAAAGATAGATGAAGTCAACGACTGAGTCTCCGTTTTGTTTTCAATATCAGCCTACACGTCTCTTGGACTTGAGCATTTTTGCAGCTTTCTATTAGCATTTGCAGCTGACTTTGTTTCCGGGAGATGTATTTTTTTTCTCTCGGTTGATCTTGAGAAGTGTCCTACGACACGTAAGAGCTGTGCTTGCATACACGGTATTCCAAACCCCGATTCTGGCCTTGAAATACTGACGTGTCATCGTCGATATGCGATTTGTTTGAATCATTGCTTTATGACGAGAAACCTTGAAATCGAATCCCAAGCTCTAAAATCAATACGAATCGATTGCTCCGTTCACGAAGTCGGCTAATAGCTCATCTATGGAGGTTGAATCAGTATCCATCGAGTTATCCTGCGTCGTATTTCGGCAGTATGCCGCGTTGGTTGCGAGCCAGCCCACATTCTTCTCTCATCAAAATTTTACAATTTGAATTCTCAACTCAGCGTCAAAATGTATATGCCACAGAATCTTCAATTGGTGTCGGATTTTCCTCCAGGATTTTGTGTATACGCGCTGATACGCAAATACAGTCGTGCTTGGCCAGTTTTACGGACTCAAGGTCGGACCGTACGACCCAAAGCAGTGGGGCATTCTCCACTGATGGTACCATAAAAAGAAAGTAATTAATTTTGAGATCTAATCTCTATGATAGAACGTAGTATTTTTATTTATTATTATAGTCGTTTGGTCACTTGAATGTAGTCTGAATTAGGGTTAGCTTCACATCAATTCATTCAGAAATCCCTTGTAGAACAGAAAAATCGGACATGTTTATTCATTTTGATCGCTGCGAAGGGATGAGATTGTCTCAAATCAATGTTCGACAACTCTCATTCTAATAGCGCCTAAATTGGCATCAAGTCTGGATTATCATCATTATGGCTTCCAGCCAGTTACTTCTCCAATTGTTTCAAAATATTTCGGAACAGGTTGGAAGATCAATTTCGGTGGTATAATTGACTCTCAGCTCACAGTACCCCGTTTGTTTTCGGCCTACCTAGGCTTTATTTCTGGCGTTTTCTTAGAATGATTCACTACACTGCTCGATAATACATACAAGCTCTAGGGCAAAGTAGGACATTTGGACAGTTTGAGTGTCATGAGACGACTTGTTTCATGCCGGGGTTGATGGGCATTCTACCCGACCAAAGACCATGTGCTGTTATCATTGGAGGAGCCACATCACTGCATTCTACTTTTCCTCAAAGCGCGTAAAGTGCTGTTTATTTTTATAGGAAGAACTTTTCCACTCGCCCATCTACTCGCTCGACAGAGAAAGAACAGAACATTTTGCAATACCATCAGTAGCAAACCCAGACCATCTTAATCAACAGACATACTGTGTTCACTACAAATTCAATTTATTATTTTTAATTATAGGCAGACAACTTAGGCCCACGATGTCCAATCTACCACATATGTTGGCCGGTTGATTGTTCCACACACTTCCTCTCTACCCAATGCTTCGAGCAGTTCACGTGGGTTTGGCTGGACGGTTCGGCATATTGGGTTTACTGGGTACCTTGGGCAGAGTTGGGCTTTGAGGACCTCCAGGTCTGTTGGGCATGCTGGGTTTCGCTGGAACGCCTGTGAATGGGTACATCGACAAAACAAGAGTGTTCATAGTGTGAACATACTGTGCGAAAGATTGATACCTAGCAAACTGAAGTGAGCTTGGGGTTTTGATAACCACAATCCTTTGCTATACTACAATATCACGGAAAAATAAATCATTTCAAAAGATGTACCGGCACACGAGTGTGTCGCCCATGCATGTGCATATAGTGCTAGCGTAGACCTTTGATACGCATTCCACGCACCTTCATCAAGTGTGACAGTACTTTTGGCATATGTGCAACGTTCAATAAACACAGGGACAAACACTTTAATATATACGACTAACGCACACTGATATGCCACCATTGACGCGCTTCAGCAATATACCTCACCCAGCTTGCTTACAGCTGTACCTAATACACATAAAGCAGTCCACAAACCATCATACTCCCATAAACCAGCCCACAAACCATCCTACTCCCATGAACCACCAGAAAATACCAGACATACGTTGGGCGTTCTTATCACCCCCGGGTCGGGGAGGCAGGGCCCTATCACCCGAGTGTTGCCTTGACGCAGGATTGCCCTGAGGCGAAGGCAGCGGTCGACCACCCGTGCGCGGGCCTGAAGGCTGCGGCAGTGCTCTACCACCACTCAGGCGAGCGCTTCCACGGTCACGGGCACGGTCTGGAGTGTCTCTATCTCGACGCGAATCTATCAATGTAATGTTGGACAGCACCGAGGGTGTGGGTGAGAAAGTGATACTTTGACGTTTAGGTGATTATACTCTGCACTTTGGTGTATAAAAAACAAATCTCAAGTAGATGAATCTGTTGATAAGCTTGCACGAGTTGGCTACCTGAGTCGCTGCGTCATATATATATATACACACGCACACACACACACACACACACACACACACACACACACACACACGTACGCATGTATATATATATATATATATATATAAACATTGGGGGTGGTTGTAGGTGTCTGACATGAGACGTATCAATCACATACAACTCCACACAGCAGTACCCACGCCACACGAAAATATTGAGCGGCGGCATGACACCTACATCGGTTACATACAACTTGCACCGATATGCCCGCACTACACACACTAGGTGCTACTGATTATGTCTGCATATGAGTGCACAACTATCCGCATCCGAACTTATGAACTAGGCCGTTTAGTCATGCAACATATGCACGTGACATACGATGTGACTTACGCATACAGTAGTCCTGTATTTCCATATAGGACCACGCGTGCAGGCACCATAGATCACATATACCAGGCCAGTCGCCACCCTTATTGCATACCTGTATACCCACGCCCTACAGTAACTGAATACATGGATGTCAATAGTGACCCAAAAATTACATCTTACAAACAGGGCCTGTTGTCACAAGCATTGTTCACGTCTCCGATATCCCGACATACATCGGTACACCGGCGCACTATTAGATCCGAGACACACAGGTATACCTACACATTCATAATGCCATTTACCCATATCATTTGAACTGGAGACACAGGTGTACCTACACATTCATACTGCCACTTACCCCTATCTTTCGAACTGGGCCTGTCACGGGAATCACGGTCACGGTCACGCCCACTGCCGCCTCGGCTGGGAGATCGACTGGGGGCAGGAGACCTTTCGGCCATACCATATGCTGAAAGATTCTTAGGTACAATGATCTCGCCACCAGACATGTTGATATCGCCTGGAGAACGTCAGGAACAAAGGAATGGAGAGATGAGAAGCGCCTCTGTTGTCAC
>LUCW03000526.1:40000-67500 GCA_001586965.3 Sphaeroforma sirkka
GAACCCCCATGTTCGCGAAAGTACACGTAGATGACCGAGTGGTTGCATTCTCAACTCAACACCGGATATGCAGGTAGATGACTCAACACAGGATGTGTATGTCGGTAGATGGAAAGGTATACTATTGATCATCGGAAGTCGCCTTCACGTACGTCACACAGACATCCGCGTACACTCGAACAGACGCTCACATGCACTTCATGCACATAAGAAAGTGCCGTGCGCACACGCTCATTTGTATCTCTCGCCATAGATATCATGGCAATACATGTCTATAGACACTCATGCGCGCGCAAAAAGTCATATGTATCGAGTATGTAGATGCTAACACACATGCATACACACATACATATGCAAATGTAGGTGTAAAAAAAATGTACTATCAAGCACACACACATACCCACGCTATAACCTAAGTATATAATAGAAGTATCAGCTCGACACTAGAGCGGAGCGAAGAATTCCGCTGTTCATTCCTGTCTTCCGCCAATCACCACCATACACTTAGCACTCTCAAACAACAAAAAACCAGAAAAAAACACACACGCCCCCAGCCAAGCGTACACCCCCACCCACAATAAAATACAATTCGCATCCACACCTTTCGATGAGTTTTCTGCAGATCGCCTCAAAGGCCTGGTCGGGAGTAAAGAGGCCCGTTCTGATACCGTGGATGTTCTTGATGGCGTACAGAATCTCTTTGCGCAGTTTGCGTTCGTCGATTTCGAACTTATTGAGCTCATACGGGAAACGCTCAAAGAAGATGCGGTTGATTTTGGCACCGCCTGTGGAGAGACGAGCAATGCGATCGAACGTTTATTGAATACGGTGGGTTCAGATCTAATTACATATATAAGTGCATATGTGTATATGAAAACCTATCTGCGATTTGGGCTGTTGATACGAGGTACATACACACATATTCACACACACACAAACATATGTATATCATGACAACCCATCACCTTCATACTTCAAAGTACACCGTAATACACAAATTTATGACAATACGTTAATAGTAGCGCAAAGACACCTACCTGACACTTCTTTCAAAGAAACCAGATCGCCTGAACCCTCGATAGACCTTAAACCGTCATCGCTAAACACTCACACACACAACGAACCACGCATGAATGATCACACACAGACACACACACACAGACACACACACACACACAAACATATGTATACAATGCAACAAGTAGTACGTTCATCTACGAATACCTCAGCACACAGACACACACACACATATATATGTATACAATGCAACAGGTAGCACGTTCATCTATTATCACCTCAGCACACAGACACAGACACACAGACATGTATACAATGCAACAGGTAGCACGTTCATCTACGATTACCCCAGCACACAGACACACACACACAAACATATGTATGCAAAGCAACAAGTGGCACGTTCATCTACGATTATTCCAGCACACAGACACAGACACACACATATATGTATACAAAGCAACAAGTGACACGTTTCATCTACAATTACCTCGGCACACACACACACACATATATATATATATATATACAATGCAACAGGTAGCATGTTCATCTACGATTACCCCAATACATGTATACAATGCTACAAGTAGCATGTTAATATTTTTACGATTACCTCAGCACACACACACACACACACAAACATATGTATACAATGCAACAGGTAGCACCTTCATCTACGATTACCCCAGCACAGACACACACACACAAACATATGTAAAACAATGCAACAAGTGGCACGTTCATTTACGATTACCCCAGCACACCCACACCTACCTGATAGCTCCTCCAGAGAAACCAGATCGCCTGAACCGTCGATAGACTTCCACCAGTCATCGCTGAACATGTGCATGTACGACATCATGGCCTTTGTAGACGCGCCTTTGCCAGTGCCCATGTTCTTGAATTCGCTACAGTCTTTCTCCAGCCTGGTCACCTCCCCTGTGCAACGGAAGTGCGGGATGTAAACGAAGTTTAAATAGTTGTAATTGTACATTTAATTTGGGTGAGGTGTCTGGTGCGTGCATGCCATCGATCGTATTGGTTGAGTATAGCCTCTGAATGGGGATCTTTTGAAGGGCCTATGTCCTATAAAAGATTTCACCATGTGGTTAAAAGGTGTTCATTGCGCGTCAAATAGTGAGTGAAGCCAGCGCTCGAAAAACACACATGGTCCGAAAGGGAGAAAAAATATGTAAACCAGACAGCTTGATCAAGGTGTGTGAGTACATATACACAAAAAAAGAAACTAAAGTATAATAACTTGCACATGTACAAATATAGTGTTTATACTTTTACGTACACCAGATGACCTAACCTCTACGCAAGGCTTGCTCAAAAATAGGTGGGTGAAGTACATAGCGAATCTGGTACGTCTTCCCTAAATGGACCAATACTGGGGAAAAAATAGGACTAATCTAATATGTGAATACCTACACGTGCATATCCATAACTCTTGAGTATACAAAATCTTGCACACCTTGCAGCTGACCCTTGAGTTCCGGTAGTGTTTGACGGATATGCTCCGTCAACTGCTGGTTCAGTACCTGTACAAATCGATGGCAATTTGTAATTGAGTATGAAGCCTTGTGTACACCAGCACGTATATATATATATTTATATATATATATATACATCGTATATAAATGGATAGATAGATATACATACATATACATATACATACACATATACATATACACACACACTTATATACATATATAAATATATATACATACTCTCCTCCACAAATATATAAGCACACGAGTATGTGCCACAGATGTATACATACATACATACACACGAGAAAGTATGCGTGACAGCTACCCGACTTCATACCCAACGATTTTCTTCCGATAGGAGCACTCGGTAACTAGGTTCAAACAACTAATGCCTAGTAAAGTACCTCTGGACAAAGCTCCTTGGACAGCTTGAGATATGTAGCAAGAAGTAGAAGTTAAAAATAGCCTGGATTGACGAGGTGACTCGCATATGGTAATCACAGCAATATCGCCGCTATAACTATGCATCAAGGTAAGTATCTAGATAAACGGTTGTACAGTACAGAATTACATCCGCACCCACATCACAACATAGCCCGAAGTATATACATACGCATTCAGTATATGCGGTACGTACCAAAAGATGGTTCACACATGCTTGAACATCACCTATTTAGATAGGCATATGGATCGTTTCAAACATCTATACAGCCACGAATATAACCCGGCGTCACACCTGCTGGAGCTTAGGAGTTCCCATCTTGTCCGCCAGATGTCTGTACGCTGGGTGTGTTTTGAAAAACTTCTTCTCCGCAGCCTGAGCCGCTCGGATGTCTTTGTTGCCGGCAATATCTTTCTGACTTCGATTAACTACACCCACATAGCTGCGAAAACGGCGATTGAATATCTCTTTAGCTACGTAAATGTATGTACATATCGGCCCTATATTCATGTGAAAGGGCTTAATTGTACAATTTTATTTGCCTGATGCTATGACACGCAAAAACTCCTATACAGCCGACCTAAATGGACGAATGTTCATCAGGGCTCCCAGGAGTCACAAAATAATCTGAAAAAAAAAAGTTCGGTACATGCTAGCTCGCTCCAATACATACGACACATTTCACTCACCCACACATAAGAGGCCACCAATCACATGGCGAGATATCATTTCATGTCAGATACATATCCGGACACGGAGCAGGGTAAAGACGTACAGAAATCAAAACACTCCACATATCCCACGTGTTAAAGCTTCTACATATATACTAATTCCGAAGTCCCGAAACTGATTTACGCACCCACATCTTAGAAGCAGAAGCCTATGTTCATGTATATTTGTACGCAATTATACATGCATAACCTAACACGAGTAAGGTGCAAGCTCAGACACACATCGATTCAAACGCATACGCGGCATAGTTATAAATGGGATCGGTCACTCACCCGCGTCTCAACGGCAGCAGCTTGTTTTCGAGGACATCTCTGGCATCCGTTCCTGCATCCATGAGATCCAGCTTAGTGATCACTCCGATAGTTCGGAGTCCTTGAGGATCTACCTCCTTTGCGAGCTTCAGCGCATCGGAGTTGGCCAGATCACTGTTCGCCGGAGTCACCGCCAGGATTAGACAGTTGGGCTTGGTAATGAACTCCATGATCATATCTGTGGGGAGAGTGGGAGGTGGTGAGTAGGAATACGCAGATTGGGTTGAGGCACGCACGCGGCTATCTGAACGTGTACAATTACATGCATTTAAGCTGAATACAGAACTACCGCACATACGACAGCTACCAGACCGTATGAAGAGGAAAATCACTGCCTATCGAGGGCAAGGAAAGGGCCCCACAGGTAGTGTGGACGATGTAATCATCTGTCCACACGTACAGTGCAGATGATACACACATACACATGTATTGCGCCTCAATATACGCACACCCACACCCACACCCACACCTACACCCACACCCACCCAACCACCCACACATATAGATAAGGCTATGTAAACATAATGTTTCAAAGTTCAACTTCACGAGAATCGATTCACGTATAGTATCAGATACAGCGATTATTAAATCATAATCATATCTGACGTACACGCATATCAAGGATTGGCTAGGAACGGGCACTTCGTAGGAGTCCATTTGCATACATTAGTACTCGTACGTCGCACGTTTGCAGATGTAAATTCAAATACAATATGTGTAGAACTAGTAGAAAATGCAAGCATTTATTCACTCGTATTTAAAGATACAAATAAATATATATAGACAGACTATACATACATACATATATATATATATATATGTAACACACACATATTATATATATATATATATATATATATAATATAAATATATATATATATATATATAATATAAATATATAAATATTGTATAATTAGATATATATATATACGCACGTGCACATACAGAGACACACATAATATGTATATGCATACCCAAAAACATATGCAATCCCCACCACACTCCAGACACATACTCTTAATCTGCATTTCGATATCCGCCGGCTGATCTCCCACCGCCACTTTGGTCAATCCAGGCAAATCAACCAAGGTCAAATCCAGCACATGGGGCGAGTACACCTTCAAGTTAATGGGCAGATGACTAATGCCTTTGTTGGCGCCTGTGATACGCGCTGTATCAGCCTCAATTTCATTGCGGATCTCGTCGAAGTTATCGAAGAGACGTCCAGGTTTATGCAGAAACTCGCCGTATTCTGTAGGATGCGATGTATATTCATGTGATGACTTATTTGATATCTGTGTAGGCGTACATATAAGCCTTACTTCAAGCCAAAGACAACCATTGCGGACGGCCCGGAATTGCCATAGAGACCCTGGATGGTGTGGACACGCTACGGCACTGACATATACATACAGGGATGCATATATATTGAATATAGTATACACAAACATGTATTCAATCGATCAGATAGCAGAGGGTATTGTGAGATTAAGCAATCGAGAAATCGAACAGCATACTTCGAGAAACCGAAGCATGACCGAATTTTTTTCTTCTCAAAAATCCGAGCGACCAAAAATGGGAACACGTAGCGTGATAGATGTAACATGGTAAACGAACTGGCCGGGATGATACAACAGTACGACGAGAGGGAGGGCATGTTCATAAGCACTTGACATGCATAGTGACAGGGAAGGTGATATCTACACGGTCTTCACAGTACACACTATAGAAAGCATAATGCATACACACTTAGAGATTGGTAGGCACACACAAAAAGTATCAAGAACCTAGAAGCATGTACGAACGGCAGTTTATGCAGTAGATACTCAGATTTCTGAAACACATGCTGAGGCTATGGGCATGTAGTGGAAACTGGCTCTATATATATATATACATACATACATACATACATACATACATACATACATACATACATACATATATATATATATATATATATATATATATATATATATATATATATATATATATATATATATATATATATATATATATATATATATATATATATCTCATATACTCATGCTCAGACACACAGACATGAAGCTCTCTACAAAAACGTACGATTCATAGTGTGCAAAATACGGTATCAACGGGCTTGGACAAGATTGTGAATCTATAACACGGTACAATACCTGGGCCCTGCTTATTAATTAGCTGCAAAATCAACGGTCGACGCGTAACAATACCCGAGCCTCGGGGTAAAAAATCTCTGTAAAGACAAAGTGGGTACTCTCAAGTCAACACCAATATGTCATATACGATAAATATATATCACTTGGGATATAGTGTATACGTAATGATAGTTCAAAACCTAAAATCAGTAAGCTTGAATAAAAAGAGGCATAGGGCATAAAATATTCATTCATATATCTACTATCATCCATCCATTCATTCACACACATATACGCAAAGATATGAAAATATAATGATATAAAGATATGATGATATATATATATATATATATATATATATATACATATATATTTATCCATAAATACATTCATATACATATGCATACATATATATACGTACCTACATATACACACATACACACACATATATATATATTTAAATATATATATATATATCTATATATATTTATATATATATATATATATATATATATATATATATATATATATATATATATATATATACATATAACCACGCAAACACAAATAAACAAACACACATTCTCCCTCCAACACCTATGTATGTACTTTGTGCCTATATCTATATATATACTGTGGAGCATAGATACAAATATAGTTATTTATGGGTTTGTATATATATAAAGATAAAGATATAAAGATAAACAATTATAATATATATATATATATCCATATGCACATACGTACATGTATATTCATACATATACATACAAACATTCATACATAAATATAAATATCACATAAATACATACATGCATATACATATACACACACATGCGCATATATATATATATATATATATATATATCAACATAACATATGCATAAAAAAATCTCGCAAACAAGGATATATGTTACAAACGAAGTGTATATGTGTAGATATTTTATATGGATGTAAAGATATAGACATTATATATACGCATAAACAGAAATGAGTATACAAGCATATATACCCACACAAACACATACTTATATATATATATATATATACATATATATGTACACACTTATACACACACATATATATACACACACACAAATACACGGACACACACAAATACACACGGACACACACATATTATATATATATAATACGCACGCACGCGCGCGCGCTCTCCCCGCGCACCCATCCATCCACACACGTACGCACACACACATATAATATATATATTTATCTACATGCACATACATACATGCCTACATACGTTCGTTCGTGTAATAATGTATATATATATATATATATATATATATATAATATGTATTGTATGGCGCATGAGCGTGTAGAGAAGTGTATACATACTTACATACATAAATTCATAGATAAACACACACACACATACACACAACACATGCGTGCACACACAGGGACGTACGCACACACACATGTATATATATATATATATATATGTATATATATATATATATAATATGCGCAAACATATATATACAATATGTATGTTAATCTGCACACATGCACATACATAAATACAGTATATATACATACTCATATGCACATACATACACATACGCACGCACGCATATATATATATATATATATATGTATATATATGCATAATGTACATACATCAAACATACATGCATACGTACATGTTTATATATTTATGTTTACACACACAATATTATATATATATATATGTATATATATATAATGCATTCAAACTGAAGTACAAAAACTGTTGCTCGTTGCCCGTTTTCCATACATAGCTTGAATAATATGCATATATATACATACATACATACAAACACAACACATACGCACACACACACACACATATATATATATATGCTTAAAATCAAACGTATATATATATATATATATATATATCTACTATATGTATATGGATTTATGACCATATACACATGGAATATACATACATGTTTTCGATGCGTGATATATGTTTGTATTTTTTAAATCTATATGCGTATGCATACATATATATATATGTATATGTATATATATATATATATATATATATATATATATATATATATGTATTTATATATATATACAATCTATGTATACATACACACCCACCCACACTCCCCATATATATATATATATATATATATATATAAATATATTTATGAGCATATACAATGTATATATATACATATTTCTATACGTAATATATATTTGCATTTTTAATCTATATACATATATACATACTGACCCTGATTTTTCAAAGGCAACGATATATATATATGTAGGTATATTCAGATTACTACGTGGTTGAAATACGCGAAAGTATTGACGCAGATATATGTAGATATGTTTCCACATACTTTCCAACGAAGTTTTCCAGCACTGAACTCTTTCCCGCACTTTGTCCACCCACTACAGCTATTTGCGGCAGATCAATAGGCACATCACGGCCAAGGGCCGCGAACGAATCTTGGAGACCGTTCACGACCTGGATCAGGTCCTCCATTCCACGATTACCCATGGTGGAGATCCGTGTGTAGGTACCGTTGAGCTAAGTTACGTATTAGATGAGGGCTCGCGTATATGAGTGTGCAGGTATTGCGTACGAGTGTACGTAGGTGAATACTTACACCCGACTCAGACTGTGCAAGACTCTCAGAATCGTATTTTACACAACCACCGTTTATAAATAAAATAAACAAAAATAATACAACACCTCTATGAGAGTTGTCCTGCTTTTAGTTGAGATTCTATGTTGAGCACCCATTTTTGGCTATATGGGTTCCGACAGAGAATGCAGGAAGGGACAAATTTGGCTTCAGGTTTTTGGTTTTGGTTTGGTACAAAACGGCGTTCAATAAAAGCCCGCTACAGACCTATTTCTTACATCTTCGCCAATGGTATCAGTCTTGCATAGATCGATGAGTCACAAACAGATTGGAGCTCAGACCGAAAATATAAAAACCCTAAGGAACGGTACATATTTTAAACCCAAAGTATTACCGATTTGTAGCTAAAAGGATACCGGTACAACTTGGGTTCCCGCTCTTATTCTCTGCAATCCAATCGTTCGCTTCCAATCACCTTGGATCTGGTCTTTGACTTTTCTTGTTGGGTTGAAGTATGATGAACGGTAAATTGCCGCGCTCATATACTTTGGTGAGGCAGATACAGTCGTGTAAAGTGTATCTTAACACAAAGCGTCTCTCCATCTGTGAGGTCGTATCAGCACATTCGGAACCTCGCAATACACACACACACACACACACACATATATATATATATATATATATATATATATATATATATATATATATATATATATATATACAAACTGATATTGGCTTAGTTTAATAACCGAGTATTCCTGTCCAACACATCTACCATGGCTGACGCAGGATGGGATCAAGGAGAAACCGTATATTTAGGGGACGGTAATATTGGGGATGCTAACGAACCCAGTAATACTGATGTCGAGGATCAATTCGCTGATTTCTTACGACGATTCCACCAAGCAAATGAGAAGGTCACATACAGCCTATAGGTATGTTTTGTCACAAGTTAAAGGGCTACAGAAATATTACATATTCACACACACACACACACACACACACAAGCACATATATATATATATGTATATATTATATATATATATATATATATATATATATATATATATATATATATATATATATATATACATATATATATATTATATATATATATATATATATATATTATATATATAATATTATTATATATATATATATATATATATATATGTATTGTTATATATTATACGTACATACACACACGCACAATACATATTGTATATTACATATTACATATTATATACACACGCACACATGCACAATAACATCAATGTTGTATAATATTATTACATACACATAATATATTGATATATAATAATATATATATCATATATATAGCATATTATATACATATTATATTAATATATATATATATATACATGTATATTATATATTATTATATATATTATTATACATGCATCCAATATATTATTATATTACATATTACATACATATATGTAATATGCAATATATGCATAGTTCATATATATATATATGTATATATTATTATTATATACATATAATATATATATATATATATATACATGTGTGTGTGTGTGTGGGCATATACGTCAGATCAAAAAAAACGCATCATCACGCACAAGACAAGGCATAACAACGCAATAACGCACCAACACAACAACAACGCTAACAAAAACATCAACGCATACGCATATATATATATATATTCATATATATATAGATATATGTATATATATATATATGCCAACAAAACACACTCACCACACGCTCACATACACACACGTGTATATATGTATATATATATTATTATAATATACAAACACAAACACGCCTCACGCAAAACACACCTTATAATATGTGTGTAACATATCAATATCATTTATATAATATATATATATATATATACATATATATATATATATGTATATATTATTATATATATATATATATATATATATATATATTATATAATATATATATATATGTTGCATATATATATATATATACATATACATATTATATATATATATAGTGCCATATATGCATATATTATTACATATATGCATACATACATGCATGCAATATATATATATTACATATTATTGTATTACACACAACACGTCATCGTAATCAATCATCAATCATAATATGTTATATTATACATATACATATTATTATATAATGCATACATATATATATGTATTGCATTGTAATATACATATTATTATTAGTTATTAATATACACATTACATGCATAATCATCATATATATGCATATATTATATTATATCACGTCCATAAACGCATACGCCACACGCAGTGCACCAACAACGCACAACCACAACACAATATCAGCGCACGCATCCATCAATATTATTATATGCATATACATATAGATACATATAAACGTGTGTGTGATGCATTATTATACATATTACAGATAACATTACAATACATAATTATATATACATAATATATTATATTATTAATACATAATATTGATATTATAATACACATACATATATGTGAGATTATTATTATTGTTTATATTTTAATCAATATGTAATAATATTAATATTATTATTATATTGTATTATTATTATTATTATACATATTGCATATATATATATACATATATATGCATACATAATATTATATTTATATTGCCATATGTATGCACAATATTATTATGCTTCAACAACCATATTATTATATATTATTGTTAATATTATATTATATGTATTATTATTATTACATATACATATTACATTTTATTATTATATTACATATTATTATTTACATTACATATATATATTATTGGTATATATATTAACAATAACATATATATATATAATATTATATATATATATTATATATATATATTGTTATTATATATATATATATATTATATATATATATATATATATATATATATATATTATATACTATATATATATTATATATATATATATATATATATATATTCATACATATATATGTGTCCATAAATATATATATATATATATTTATATGTATTTATATAAATATATGTAAGATTGTGATCTTTTCATCTGGTAGTTGGTATCCATGAAATAATTACAAACATGTTTTACAAAGTTAGTGGTCAGAGGGTGCTTTGTTTTCATGATATGTTTTTTTTTTTCACCTGCATACACAATGACTACAGATATAGTTACTAAATTGTATATTTCCCTCATGTACTACATGTACTATTCTGCGCTGGCCTATTGTGTACCGTACAGAGAGGACTTGCGGGCACAGTACAACTCGGGTAACTACTACCTGTCTGTACATGTGGAGCACCTGAGAAGCGCAAGCGAATGGCTTGCTGAGCGAGTGCTGAACCACCCAGCCAAGTACCTGCCAATCGTAAGTACAAATATTGCCACCATTTTTGGTTTATCCACGGGATGACCCCTATTTAAATCTTTCAACAAAAAACGACATCCATGTACTTCTCGTCTTACTTGCTTCTTATATTGAATATTAAATTTAATATTCATTTGGAGTGATACTGCTTTCCTACCTAAATCGGTATTTATATATCGGGATAGCCGTATCTGTAACACACAATTAAATATTTTTCATTTCGCTTGTATACACACATACATATATGAAATCTGACATCGTTTCTGTATGTGACTAGACGTGCGTGTACTTTCAACTGTCACCACACTTGATTTTTACATAACAAAATCCCACCACAAAGCTATCACAAGTTCATAGAGCTGACATAGTAAGGAGAGTGTAGAGTACCAAATAATAAGCAGAGATCGAGGTCCCTTGTATGCACGCATTGAGCAACCCTATGTAGCTTGGCTTCAGAATCCGTTTTCAATGATATACGAGTATGTATGTACGTATATGCTGTCAGTCTTCCATACAACCACAGAACACTTGCACACTGGCTCATGCAAACTGTCAGAGCATGGGCTTACGCGCACACTTACAATACTCCACACCCGCCAACTACCACTCCATGCAGTTTGAGAAGGCGGCTAAGAAGGTTGTAGATGAGATCACACGCCCAAGGCCCAATGACGACCCCGTCAAACCCATCCAGATCATGCTCACCACAGACCGCAGTGCTACCACCATCCGGGAATTGGACGTATGTGGACTCTCAACTGTGTGCTACATAAACAGATGTGGACTCTCAACTGTGTGTTACATACACAGAGGGTACTAGAGATTTGAAAGGAGTGGAGTGGCGTGGCGTGGCGATGTGCTTGCCTTATGTAGCACGTGTGTGTGAATCGCCTGTGCAGCACTGGTAGACTCAATCGTTGTGACTTGTCGTTTCGCTTTTGTCTGGTTTCTGTATTTGTGAATTGTATGACGTTTGGTATGATACGAATATCGTGACGGCGCTGTATATATCGCAGACGAACACCCAAGAGATGAGTGTATTCTACTTCTCATCATCTACTCTTAGTATATATGTATACAAGTGATGTATATAGACAATGATCGCACCTTCAAGTGCGGTCTTTTGTGCAGGCAGAGGTGGCAGATGTGTCTAATGGAATCGATTATCCGGTTGGCTCACCACCTTTTCCAGCGAAGACTGCGACAGTTCGTCTATTTAAAACATATTCTAGTTAAACCTTTCCAAGTGCATATTTGTGTGAACATGTATTGAGCTATAGTTATCGAAATTATCTCCGAGGCTCACATATTCGCCCTCATCACATCCTTTAGTCGACGCATGTGTCCCGTATCGTGCGAGTGCCTGGGATTGTCATCAAAGCGAGTAATATCATAGCCAAGGCCACCCACGTCCGCATCGAATGCCGTAACTGTGGGTAAGTCACGCACTGTATGCCGACACCACACCGATATTGACTACAATATATATATATATATATATATGTATGTATGTATGTATATAGTGAGATAGTTATGTTGGTAATGCTAGGCATATGCTAGGCATGTGGTGAATATTGTGAACGCATTTGCATGTATTTTTTATCTGATGCATATATTCTCAGTTGCAGGAATCCTATAGATCATATGTGACATTTCGTTCTCTTCCTACCGTAATCAAAACTCGACTCAGAGATGTGAAGGATATGACAATCCGACCCGGTTTTGCGGGGGCCATGTTGCCCCGCACGTGCGATCGCACAGCCGTAGAAGGCGAGGAGAGATGCCCCATGGATCCATATGATATCATGGGCGACAAGTGCCAGTGCGTAGATCAGCAAACACTCAAGCTGCAGGAGGCTCCGGAAATGGTCCCTACTGGAGAGCTGCCGAGACACATCATGTTATCGGCCGATAGGTATGTCGATATATATCTGTACATGTAGAATTCTCTGTTTGTATGCGAGGTTGGATTTTGAACAGCAAAAGCTGACATGTCAGACTGTGCCGAAGATTATCTCTGCGGAAGAATTGTCAAGGCGTATTTTGTGGCCAGCCGACAGGTTTTGTGGTTGGTTGTGTATACGTGTTAGTTATCGAGTTGAGATATGTACGTGCATGTGGTGTGGGTTGGTGCGGGAGAATTGCCATGCAGCTAAGTGCATATACACTGATAGTTGTGTAGCGGATGAAGTACTGCGTAGATCAACAGACACTTAACACTACAAACAACCCCACGATTGATCGCTAAATGACATGTCAAAGCCCATCAGCATATTTATTTTCAGAATCCAACCTTACATATCAATTTCGCGCTTGTCTCAGATTCCTTACTCGTCGAGTAACTCCAGGGAGTCGAGTAGATGTAGTTGGTGTGTACGACAACTACCGCAACTACTCGAGCGGATCTAAGAGTAGCGGAGACACAGGCACCGTCATCCCTTATATCCGAGTTATAGGCTATATGCTGGAGGACGATGCCAACAGCAGGTAGGTACTCAGGACTGATCATAGTCTGTGGAGCGGGTTCAAGATATATTTGGATGCAAAAACGAATTTGTATATGTTTATATTGTATAAGTATGTACATACTGATAAGTGGTGAGTAGGGAAGGTAAAGGCATTCGTAGATTCTAGGCAGGTGTGGAGTTGAGCGTGCAACAAGTAGGTCTATACTCTTGAATGCATGTGTATATACAAATAAGGTAGTCAATATGGCACACATACAACATGCACGCACACATACATACATGCACACACACACACACACAGACACACACACGTAGATCGACCTTGCTATAAGCAGGAAGAAGATAGATTATAGAGCTTAGTAGGGTCCTTGCAGTCTACGAGAAGATAGAGAAATCAGTTTCCAGACAGAATTCCATCACCCAAACGCACAAATACAGACAAGTACAATACACTTACGTCTCACAGTTTGTTTTCAGACACCTGCTCGCAAATACACATTTGCACAAACAAATATGAACCGCTCATTTAAACGAAGAGCATCATCTCAAGGGCTCCGCTGCAGTAGAGACGACAGAACAACAGACATACTACATATACACAACTGTGCACAAGCATCCATTGGACGTTCACAATTCACGAAAAGACACTCACAATTACCCTCTCCTACATGTACAGATCCACTGCCCTCTCCAAAGAAGAGGAGAAACAAATGTCTGAGCTGAGCAAAGACCCCGAGTTGTATGAGAAGATCACACAGTCACTCGCACCGGAAATCTACGGTAGCGAAGACATCAAAAAGAGTATCACGTGCCTGCTGTTTGGCGGGTCGCGGAAAGAGCTACCCGATGGCATGCGCTTGAGAGGAGATATAAATGTGCTACTGTTGGGTGATCCGGGTACGGCTAAGTCGCAGCTGCTGAAGAAGGTATGCGTTCATGCCTATATGTACACATGTATTGATGTGCATTACAGGTTATACGTAGAGGGGAAATACATAACGCATTTATACACTGTAGTATTTGTATTACAATCTCACATGTATTATCTGCGTTGGCGCGAAATAAGTACATCATATACCTGTCACCATATCTGAAATTACGCGCTCACCCGAGAATATATATATATATATATATATATATATATATATATATATATATATATATATATATATATATATACGTGTATACGTGTACACGTATATACGTATATATATGTACGTATATACTTATATATATATATATATATATATACATGCATACATATATATATATAAATATAATATATATATATATATATATATATATATATATATATATATATATATATATATATGTGATGTGTGTGTGTGTGTGTATGTTTTGGTACCGCTTTCATAGTGTGGGATACTTTATCTGAATATCTCACGCTATCTCACGCCAAACATTCTTTCGCGCATACACATCAAAGTCGTATCCAATACTAGATACCTTTCACGCACATACTCATAGGTATCGAAGCTCGCTCCGGTTGCCGTGTACACCTCTGGCAAAGGTAGTAGTGCGGCTGGTCTGACCGCTTCAGTAGTGCGAGATACGTCGTCACGCGAGTTCTATCTCGAGGCGGGTGCCATGGTGCTGGCTGACGGAGGCGTTGTGTGCATTGATGAGTTCGACAAGATGAGGTATGTAAAAAGGCTGCTACCTAATTTGTATTTGTGAAATATATATTTAATCATCTGTATTATATTATATATATATATATATCGGGAGCCGCAATGGTATTTTACACTTACTAGAACAGTAGTACTATACAATACATTCACCTACTTGCCTATAGCTAGATGTCTTCGTATTCCGGAAATTAGATTCTTGGATAACACGGGCTTTTGGCTATGTACACTACATTGCCTAAGACTATATGACGACTAGCCCGATCTCCGTACCAGCGCATTCCATCCTATGCACAGCTCCACCAATCTGCCACTGGCGTATACCTTATGTTATCTATCCATGTCAGTATCGCTCTCCGACACCCAGAAACGAAGACTGTGAGTGTTAGGTGTCGCTCGTTTAGAATAGTGTGATAGCACACATAAAAGCAATTCTTTGCGTCATTTTGTTTTACGGCTGATGACACAATCTATTCTTATGCACATGTAGGTATGCAAAACCGGTGACCTTTAATATTATCGTACGTATGCACCTATGGGCGTTATGACTCGTTGGGGTTGCTGTCGATATGCTCTATCAACTATACCCTACTTCATTCTTGCGCATATGTGCAGTGCGTCCTGGCATGGGGCCTCGGGTGTTGTGTAGCGCACATGCATGTTCCCACATATAAACGTTTTTTGATTTTGATCTCTACCCACCGCCATATCGCAGAGAGGAAGACCGTGTGGCTATTCACGAAGCCATGGAGCAACAGACTATCTCCATTGCCAAAGCAGGCATCACAACCATCCTCAACACTCGTACCAGCGTGTTAGCCGCTGCCAATTCGACATTCGGACGTTGGGATGACAGCAAGGATACCGAGAGTAATATTGACTTCCAGGTATGGCTGAGATTTACATGCTAGGTTGATAAGTTTTGACTACGTAGCTTAGGTTTTTAGATTGGTACGCTTGTGTGGCTGTAATATTAATCCCAAGTATACAGATATATGCCCACAATGAATATGGCGTGAATGACAACGCATTCGTAAACACAATCAACTGTAGCTAGAGAGATGCATGTACACACGCTTTTTTCCGATCGCTCACCAATTCCCATTGGTCTTTGATTGCCCGCAGATTGATATTGCTTCATATACACATGTCTGATGAAAGTGTCGTTTGCGACACTCGTATTATATATATATAGATTTGTATATAGATTTATACACATACACAGTATATATATATATATATATATATATATATATATGTGTGTGTGTGTGTGTGTGTGTGTGTTATATATGTATATATATATATATATATATATATATATATATATATATATATATTTATATATATATATATATATATATATGTATGTATGTATGTATGCTTATATAAAGTTCGAATAGAAGTAGCACAACTTACAACTGCCTTAAATTATTGTGACACGGAATGTACCGTACAAATTAGGATGTAGCTTTTAAATGCGCTGCCTGACTCGCGTAGTCATGAGGTCTACTCATGTGTGCATACACGAACATTCTTTTCTTACACAATGCACATACACTGACGAAGATACCAATTAAACTCACAGCAAATCAGATAAAACCCTCTAAGTTCTCTCTTGCTTACTGTTGTAGGCCACCATCTTGTCGCGTTTCGATATGATCTACATCGTCAAGGACGTCGCCTCAGAAGAACAGGACAGCCGCATAGCTAGGCACGTCACACGGTTCCACCAGAATATCACCACAACCAGTGAGGCTGCTCAAGGCCCTATCGACGCAGACCTGCTGAGAAAATACATCAACTACGCCAGAAGGTATGGCATTCTTAGGCAGAAAAACAAATGTGCAATGTTAGAAATCTACTTGGATCTTGAATGAAATTTCTAGCTCTGTTCTAACTGGGCAGTGTATTGTTTTTTGCTTCTGTGTAGGACTGACATCGGTCAATGCTTTGGGCTCTAGATGTACGAATGTGTAGCTTGGGAGTCCCATTTCGATTATGAATTGTTTCTTTAGCCTGACCTCTACATTGTATCCATCTCATTGTGTTGTACACCAATCAATGGTTGGAGCCCTAACTCAGGAATATATAGTACTGTAGTCCTACTTCGATCGCATTTGTATGTTTCTCTTTGTTGCATACGAGTTTATGGATATAGCATTGTCATTTCGATCTGCTAACAATCAACTGTACACCAATACCCACCACAGGCAATGCGGGCCACGATTAAATCCTGAAGCCAAAACTAGACTGATTAACGAATTCGTCAACATCCGCTCACAGAATAAGAGCACCCGTCGCACCATACCCATCACTGTCCGGTGAGTTTCGTGAATGTATTTGCATATTAACGTTTGTGCCGAATCTCAACTTACTAAATCACATACGTACACAAATGGCAGTTTATTTCAGTTTTTTCGTTTGGTATTGAACTTTAATTGACGTCCACATACCAGTGTATATACCCTCATCCCAATCCGGGGCCATCTACTTTGCCGTTGATTTCGCCCACACGCGAAGACTAAATACACGTCTTCGTACATTCTTTATAGTCAATTGGAAGCCATCATCCGTATTTCCGAATCTTTGGCCAAGATGCGCTTAGCCCCGTTTGCGTCATATACAAATGTTGAGGAGGCGTTGCGGTTGTTCCGTGTATCGACACTACAAGCCGCACAGAACGGAGATGTAACTGGTACGTTTATACTAGTTGTGTAATGGAATTCACAGATGTATTCCTACGGTGTTTGCAGTCGGGAGGTCATGTTGTTGGGGTCTATAGAAATGTCATATGTGAAGCTGTGCACGAGAATGCCTGTGCTGTGTATAAACGAAGTTGGTATCATCGTATTTATACAGACAAGCTACTTTAATGTATGCTCGAAGATTTCATCGAAGATTTCGAAATTATGTGTGAACAACAATGTGAATCAAGAGTCTGGATGGGTAGCACAGTAGTCGGATTTAGTGGAGTTTGAATGTTTGCTCACTATTGCGCTTATTTCCACATAATGGTAATGTAGAACAGGGTTGCACAATGCCCTCTACATAGTATTAATCCATCTAGTTGCCCGCTATAGACTGATGCCTCGGCAACGAATATTGTACACATGTATATAGTCATGATGCGCATATTAATATATCATTGATCCGTTCATTACATGTGTAGGTATGGAAGGGATGGGCGTTGCAAACGACAATGAAGAGGTTCTTCGAGCCGAGAAAAGGATTCAGAAGCGATTCCCCATTGGTGCCTCTGTGCGCGAGCGGGTTATCCTGGATGATTTCGCATCGAAGGTATGCTTGTCAGATTATATGATCTGAGACTTCTATTCGTTACCTTTTCCATATTGATTGCTGCTTACTATCAATCGCAATTTATTCATGAAATTTTTTTTCGGAGTATATTTCTGCTCTGCAGTACTTTGATATTTTGTGCTTTATACGAGCACGATATCACTTTCGACCAATATAAGTACAAAGCTGCTCTCGTACTTGCATATTCATTACACCGTTTCTTAAACCTCTACAGGACTTTTCTGAATATGCTGTGCGTAAAGCTATTTGGGTCATGTTGAAGCGCGGTGAACTAGAACACCGATTCCAAGGAAAAGTGCTTTACAGGAAGCGATAGCGCTCGTATCTAGATACTTACTGCCCAATACGCTCAACTCATCGGGAGTAAGCTTGTGCTGATCACATCCATACCGGGCACACATATCTCTTATGTGACGCACTGTCTACTTCAACACTCCCTTGGAGGCTGAACCCCGCCGTACTTTAGTAGGTAAGTACAGTGTCTAACACAGGCAAGTGGATTATCGAATTGGCATCCAGTATCGCTCAGGCCTCAGACTGTGAATCGACAGCATCTAAATTTCCAATGGGGAATGTAGTACATCACTGCGAGTCTCGATTGGTTACCTTCCACTTTTCGGGAAAGCTATTGTTTTGTATACATACTGCGTAAATCAGGATGTCTGGGTGACGTCCGGCGCGGGCGATGTGAGGACCGCTTATATATATACCCAAATACATAGCGCTTAGCGGAGAAATTTAGCTCCATTCCAAGTTGCTGTGCAGCAAGTGTCTAGCGCTTAGCCGGTGGGATGTCCTAAGGAAGCAAAGCCATTACGAACTGTAGAATTCATGGAATCGCCTGAATTCGCGTATAAAATTAATCTATGAATCTCGTAATCCAAACTGTTGGCTGTATCATTCTGACACGCTGGTATGCTGGAATAATTTCGTTTGTTTCAAAAGTATGGTGCGCCATCATTGGCAGTCAGTATCACTATACCGGTCATACCTATTTCCGACGGATATTCTGATGTTAGCTGTACGTACAATCATCAATTTCTCGATTTGAAGCCTGTTTTTATAGAAACAAAAATCAGTAACTACCACACACACACGTTACGTCGTAGTCAATTCTTGATTTTAGTATACTATTAGACGGTCACGTATCGGAATTCAGTGAATGTTAAACCAGAGTGAGTATGAATTATTCTCAAACGCAAGAACACTTCGAAAGCGTATTCTAAACCGAACAATAACTAGTGAAACAAATTGACGTTACAACATTATTCTTAAACCCACAAGAATATATAGTGAGCAATATTTGCGTGTATATTGTTAACGTGCACATTTGGTAATGAGTACTATTTTTATTTGTTAAAGCTGATCAGGCTGACTAGCAGACGAAAATACTTTGAATTAAAATTGGAAGTCGGTGCGATGGTTGTATACGTCAGAGGATTCACTGTCCTTCTCGCAATATGACTGTGTGCACTTCTTAAGATCACCACATTCTCCAGACCACTGACAGCACTCCTTGTTCTTGTGGATGGGACCCTCAAGGGCATCGGGATTGCGTTCACGCTTCTCGGCACAGGTAATCTTGTACTCGTACTCGGGAGTCGAGTGGGCACTGGCGGCGACAGCGACAGCGGCGACAATAGCGATAGTAGAGAATTTCATCTTGATGTCTATAATTAATGTTTGATATGTGATGACTGTTGAAAAGCAACGGGCTGTTTTATAGGAGAATGTCGCCACCAATTCAACGAAGCTAGTCATCGTTTACTACACGAGGTTGCCTGCAGCTAATGTCGTCCGTGATTTGCATTCTCGGCGTCGGCCTTCGGCCTTCATGTTGTTTGTTTTTCCGTCCAGTTTTTGTTCTATAGTATATAAACCAAAAATATATTGATTGTATACAAAAAGGAATCGTGCCACGACTGACGCCTGGCTGCCCACTTGCTATGTACTCATACGGAAATTGAGTAGATGTTTAATTATTTTGATCCAAGGAATTTGACTGGCTTTGGCGATGATTCAAAATTGCTTGACTGCTCTTGTTGTGATTAACAAATTAATAATGTGATTGTTGTTTCTTTTTAAAAATAAACAAAAATTGTTTCAAAAATGGAGCTCTTCAGGCTTCAGGCAGTTTACGACTTCACGGTTTTTCTATTCGTCTATTCATTTTAACAAATATATATATATATTAGAACAGTTACATACACATATCATTTAAATATGAATACATATGAACAGAAGTCATTTTTATTTTAAATCAAACCAGGCAAATGTACATACGTTCTTAAAAACGGTATATTTGGTTGGTTTTTGTTTTTCAAGAAATAAAAACGTTTTGGACAAGCTGTTTCAATTTTTGTTGTGGTATTTTAAATTGGTTTAAAACAAATATACGACAACATCCATCGTGATCCTGATCCACGAGACTCGAGAGTCGACGACTCCACGACGTGTAGTCGACTTCTCGCCCTTTCTCGCGGACACCCACACACCGTGAAACCGGAAACTAAATATTTAACGGCTTTTCAGTTTTCACATAGCCTTCGGAAAATTAAGTGATTCTTGTTTTTTAAACGAAGTGATTGTTTATATTTAATTTTGGGTTTCATTATTGTGTGTATTTGTTAAAAAAAAAGTACTAAAATCAGATACATTTGATTAAGTGACTAATAAGTCTCGTTACTTTCTTGTGGTAGTTTGGTTGACCGTGGTTCGTGGAACGTGGTGACGATGTCTCCCATCTGTTCACCGCTGTTCAGTTCGCTAAAAATACTGTTTTTGAGGATTATACTTGAGAAACTATTTTAAAAGGAAATGAGAATGGATGATACCTGGTCCTATAAAAACGTCGATCAATCCAAACAGTGACACACATCAAACGAAGACCAAAAACATCATCAGAATGAAATTCTCTACTGTCGCTATCATCGCCGCTGTCGCTGTCGCCGCCGGTGCCCACTCGACTCCTGAGTACGAGTACAAGATTACCTGTGCCGAGAAGCGTGAACGCAATCCCGATGCCCTTGAGGGTCCCATCCACAAGAACAAGGAGTGCTGTCAGTGGTCTGGAGAATGTGGTGATCTTAAGAAGTGCACACAGTCATATTGCGAGAAGGACAGTGAATCCTCTGACGTATACAACCACAGTATTGATTTCCAGTTTTAAATTATTATTAAAGTATGTACGAGACTCACAATGAGGTTGTATATTTTAAACCTTAGCATGGCAAATTATATTTATTTTGGCAAGTGAATATACCTTAAAAGTCAATTTTGATATTCAAACTATTGCGTATAGGTCTATATGATCTCTCTATGGCCGTTCATTTGTTTCCGTCTTCCAGTTGTAGAAGATTGCGATCGGATTGCATTCAATAGTCTGCTGTATATGTTGTAAACCATATATAACTATTTATGGGGTGTGGAGTTGACGAGACAAAATCCGTATATAGCACAATTCATAGCACTGAATTCTTAGTGGTAGTCAAGAGCGTTTTGTAGTTAACTTCCTATGGTCGGGATGGGGTAGGCCTCGATTTCAAAACAGTCGGATTCAAGTTGCTAACAAAGAGTTGGGAAAACATGCCACAAACAGATTCTAATTGGACAGTTTTGTTAGTTTACTGACATGCATGCACATGAGTGTAGAGGATTACCTACTTCATACAGAATGATAGAAACGCGTGGAACTTGATTAATTCTAATTTATTATACAGGTTTAATTGACCACGCTATTTTAATTCTTCTTGGATTTCTTTGAGCTTTTCTTCGAGTTCTTAGCCGACCCTGCCTTCTCAGCCTCTTGCTTCTCCAAAGCTTCTTCCAATTTCCTCTTTTTCTGAGCCCCGGCTTTCAACTCAGCCTCTACATCTTCGACCGTATTCAACTGCGCCATATTCGCCGAGTCTACTGCAACTACATCTAACTCATCGCTATCATTGTCACCCTCCTGCTCAGTTTGGACGGCCTCTAGCGCCTTTGCAAGCACCGCTTGTGGTGTCAATTTACCGTGTTCGTTCTTGGCATCGGGTTTAGAGAGAGCGTCCATGGATGCAAGCTTGTTATGAATGTCTTCGCCTATACTCTTGCGTTGCTCGAGGGTGAGTGATTTACAGGTCAAAAGCGTCGTGAGATTGTAGCATCCCTGTGTGGTCTTGGAGTGTGCCTCTATGTTCTCTTTTACGGAGTCCCAGATTCCTTGCGCAAAAGATTCTACAAAAAGTGACGACGAGAATCGGATGAGTATATTCAATAGTAGAATCACAGACATAAATTTAACGCTATGTTTAGACATACAGACAAAAATAGAGATATAAACACATACGTTTATAATATATATATATAATGCTTGCTTATTTATATATATATGTATACTAACACACACATTGTGCATATGTAGGATTTATTCGTACATTCAAACAATACATATATACATATATATATATATATATATATATATATATATATAAATAAATAAATAAATATATATTGTATAGGTATGTGAGATCAACATATTCATTCCAACTTTTCTAACATTATATACAAATCCATATGCATGAATACATAGAAACTTAATTCGAGACTTACACAATCACAAACTATAAATGCATGCTGTATAAGGTGATAACAGCAACTATCAGTTATAACGAGTACGCACTCGCCACAGTGAAACCAGGTCTGACTCAACACGATATAGTCAAAATTTTAAACCTTTAATTGATCTAGCTTCCACACTTGCAGTCGCCTCAATCAATGCACTACCAGACACACAACCTATAAACTCCGGCGACCACTATGTTTTCACTAAAAGTTTTTGATAGTATGTTTAGACTATCTTAGTACAGCAAACAGATTACATAAGCAACCATCTGAAGTAGAATGTAACTATAAACTGAAACGTACCTTCATCTGATATCATAGTCCCATTTTGCACAAGACGTTTGAAGAGAAAACCGCTCTCGTTGTTATTAAAGAACGTCTGATCCTCGACTACGGCAGCCAAGATGGCCTTTATGGCATTCGCTCTATTCTCGTTCGATACTGAGCAATGAGAAAGAGTGAAGACACACGTTGAGAGTGAGCGACATGTGATTCGTGTTCCACCCTCAATGACAACCTAAACCCAATACCAGTCCCAGAGCCAAGGGTAAAACGGTGTAATGGGCGTGAAAACTACATAATAGGATCACGCATAAACAGAAGACGATACAAGTGTTATTGGCACAGAACAGAACCTAGAGCCGATGCTTGACAGAATCCGTACTGATGACAATCCGGAATGCCGCGCACTGCTACAGTCACATACCAATTAAAGATCATATCTACTCGCTCACAAAATTATAGATAGTAGACGAAATATACACGATCTGAAGCACAAGACATTGTTCCGCCTCAAAGAAGTCTTTCCAACGACAACATTCGTTAGAGAACCGCTACGCTGAAACTGATCCCAAATATCGGTAGCGGAGGTCCCATGTCAATTGGTGGACACGCGTGAATTCCATCAAACACACACACAACAATACACTCACCCGACATATTACATCCAAAACACACACACACCATCCGAAGCAGAGAGTGCCTCCTCCACCACCTGGCAGATCTTTCCGGTTTCTAAGTAGTCGAATGTCTGCCCAACGATGGCCTTCAAAAGAGGATCGTGTACCGCATTACGCAACTCGTTCTGACGTTGTACTCGATCCTTCTTACTGTACACATTGGTATCTCCTGTAAGGTGATAGAAGGTATAACAGCCACTATGAGAAATACACATATATCGCATTATGCTACTCGTTCTGGTACACGATCATTCTTACTGTACACATAAGTATTCCCTACAAGCGTGACAGAAGGTACAGATACACATATTTGCCAGAATGCCAGAATGCTAGGATAATAATGATAATAATAATATATATAAATCTGTTGATGTATGCACAACAAGCTCGACATCAAAACGTGAGAGCGAAGCAACTACTCTGCAAATAAATTGTACAATCTTTTGCTCATATAGCATGCAAAAACAAACAAACAGGTGACTCCTCTTCATGTACGAGCCAGCAGGGACATACCAAGTTCCAGGCGCGTCTGTAAAGCGGGCATGAGATATCGCTTGTTTCTTGGGTGTAAAAGGTATATCATAACCAATCGGCCGAATTTGTTCTGGCATACGGTTAGGAGCTCGTCATTTATTTCGTTGAGGATAGACTTCTTCATCAGCACAGTATCGTCCATGCTGTCGAACAGAGCCAACAGTGCCAGGTGGCCGTACTCTTCCATAGCGACCTGTAATGAAGCATGTCGCCCACCACATCAGCACACAAGAATATGTTATAGGTGTAATGTGTATAGGCATGCTCATCATGTGTATTTATACATGACCATGCTGAAACAAATACCAGACCATTCAAATTACTCCTGTGCTCTCACATCGCCCTATGTCAATCTAAATGAATGTGGACAGATAAATAAGCATTGAGGCCCGTTATGCCTGTACTATATAGCCACTGGCATATGTTGCTTAGCAAATACAGAGCAAAGGACAGGTGCTTTTGAAGTGGAACGGGGCCTACAGTCACCATCTTTCAGGCTTGTACGAGTGACAAGATAGTCCCACACCTACATATGCGACGAGTAATCACAACTGCAACATTCCTTAGAACTGAATTACACCAAAAGCATAGAGACTGCATATATATAAAGACTACAAACTCGCCCTCTCAGTAAGCATACACAAGAGCGATTATCGACCCAACAATATAAACATACCTGAACCACGTGTTTCTTGAACGCCTTCACGATAGTCTTGCGATCTTTCGCGCCGCAATTCCAGATGGTTTCCATAGCAACCAGGGACCCATCGCGCGTGTGCAGCATAGCCACAATATGTTCCGCCAGTGCAGTGGACAGCACCTGCTTCTCGGCAACATCAACCACCTCAAAGTACTCCTTGATCGCTCGGTGCACAATGTTGGGTTGCACCACCCCCTTGTTTACGCACGACAAGATCAGATCCAGCATACTCTTAGTGACGGGTTCTTTCTTGTCCGGGTGCTTGGCGATGAGTTCGGCAAGAGATTTGATCTCCGCGTCTTTGAACAGAGCGTACTCGGGCGAGTAGAACTCTTGAATCAATGCGTTGCGCTGTAGTGAAATATGAGATGCATCTTCAATAAACACATGCGTGAACGCTCAGGCACATAGTAAATTGACTAGAAAGGTTTGTGTATGCCTTTGGGAATACGACACCGTGAAAATAAACATGATACATATATCACAAATACATCTATGAGGTGGAAGTAGCAACAATGCGAAGGGGGATAGAACAAACTTATACCTCACAATACAAGGATACACACAATAAGGAGGATTTGGAGACTTTGATGCAGCTCGAACGCTGCACATTGCAAAACTATAACGGATATGGATATGGTAGTAGGATAGTAACAAATATTACCGACTGCAACTCAGCTACGTATAGTTGTTTATGTGCGGTATAAAGTAGGTACAGACGAGGAACAATACGTGTACCCTAAAAGTATATAAACCATACGCAAAAGAGCATGTGCAGCTTATAATTTTAATGAATTGCAACATACAAACGATTGCTTAAAGATGCAGATGATCATATATATATATATATATATATGTGTGTGTGTGTGTGTGTATACATATACATATATATATATATATATATATATATATATATAGGAACAAGCTTATCAGCGACTAAGAGCGAATAACAAAAGCATCCCAGTACCCCAAGCGTACGGTACAAACATTCTCTCGAAAATAATATACTCGAGTATACATGAAAGACTATATACGTCATTGCGTATATGCTGTGCATTTGAACCGCATACGAGTCAATATATATATATCAATCAAATAGGGATACTCGTATCCTTATTGAATGGATTTGCAAATAAACCTATCAGACT
>LUCW03000526.1:72500-93042 GCA_001586965.3 Sphaeroforma sirkka
GTGCACATGTGTATATGAGTTATTGTCTTAGTCAGTACTACATTACTTAGGTGCAATATTGTCTAGTTTTCCGGGGCATACTGCCAGTGAATCGTCGCTATGTATCTTCTTATTGATCGGCAGTACTCGTTCCATGCACTAGTTCTTATCGTACTACTTGTATTATGGCTTTTTGGTGCTGTGGTCACCTATCATAGGATGCACAGGCATTATGCTTTAGTCTTACCAACGCGGCTCTACTATCGCCATATGTTGCCAGTCCCCAGTTTGCATTCTCGACAAGAGTATCAATTCTGAATATTAATCGCAACGGAAAGTATATAATATGAGGGCTTTTTATTTTCTTACTACATTTTGTTTGCATGTATGCATCCAGTTCAGTCTATTCTCATATGTACTATTTTCCCTCACCTCGTATTTATGCACACAGTCTGAAAACAATCGATTTGGGTAACAACCGAATAAAGAAATACACCGATCTCAAGCACTTGGCCAATTTGCCAGTGTTGAAACAGTTGACACTCAAGGGTAACCCCATCGCCGCCAGTGCTGACTACCGTGAGAAGGTATTTTCCGTGGACCTATGAACTCCCCTTCTACGAACTCTCATGTTTTATCGTAATCAAACGTGTTGTATATAGTTAATTTCTCGTGGTTTTGTACTTAGATAAACTACTCATTGTATCTTTGTCAGTGTTATGTTTCCTATTTCCATTTGATTACCATTAAAGCAGATGCTCTGGCTCAAATGCGACGGTATATCAGAATCCAAGGTTTCGTATGTTAGTGATCAAAATCCAAGGTTTAGAATGTTAGTGAGCCAAATGTTCATTTGTGTATGGGTTCTCGTGTCATTGTAGTCCTTCCGGATTACTCGGGTACTGGGTCCCATGCATGGAGTGCCTGAGATGTCAATCTTCATGCGTGGATTGATGCATTGTGCTGTATCTGAGTATTTTACGACAGGCAGCAATCTGGTAGCTAATCATGCATCATCATACCTTCGAGATCATATCTACGGAGAAACCATTTATTCGGACTACCACTAACTTATTTTCCGGTTTTTACAATTCTGGCGTACAGATCGCCGAATTGCTTCCCACAGTGGAGGTGTTGGACGGTGAACGTTTCCGCGGGCGAAAGTTTATAAGGAAACTGAGCAAGGCGGCGAAAGAGAAGAAGGCAGGAGCCACAAGCACTGGCGGTAACACTTCTATTGTACAGGAAGCTAATGAAACGGCACAGTCAGAAGACGAAGAGGTATACACCAACGGAGAAGGTTCAAATGCCCTGAACAATAGCATTGCGAGTATAGACGTGCGCGAGGACGAGGTCAAAGCTAGACGAAAGTTTGAAGGGAAGAAGATGAAGTTAGGTGGAGAAAGCGAGAGTGAGGGAGAAAAGGATACAAATGGCGATACTGTGGACGATGAAATGGACCAGGATGTACCGGGAGTCAATGCCCGCAGAAAGTTTGTGGGTAACAAGGTTAGGTTGGCCTGCAGCGATGATGATGATGATTCTGCAACAGGCGTAGTAGTCAGTGATGTGCAGAAAATGACCGAGGTCGTAAGTAAGCCTGATGTGCAACGGAAGGACAGTGTCACTGTGGCGACAAAAGAGGCTGCAACGCGCAAGAGCATAGATTTGGAGATGTCACAGCCCCTGTCGGCGGCTGCAGCAAGGGTCCTGGCGCACCGACGAGCGCTCGAAGCTGTGATGGAAGGTATACTTCCTACAGAAGGTGGAAATATAACACCTGCTGCAAAGTCACAGAAGCGAAAGAAGAGCCAACAGGCGGGAAGTGAAGTGGTCAAGCGAAACAAGAAAGATAAGGAACAGGCCAGAGAGCGTTCGGATAGCAAGAGAAAGGTGGAGGACGACTTTTTTGTGTCGATGTCTGGAGCTGCATTGGGAATTAATAAATCTGCACCAAAGCTAGAGAAGGCAGACGCTGAAAAGTCAAAACGAAAGCAAGAAAAAATGCTGAGAAAGCATGAGAGGAGGGACAAGAAATTAGCTGCTGAGAAGGCGAGGGAATTGGTTGCCGTAAAGGCGAACAAATCAACTGAAGAAAATAAGAGCTTGGCCAATGATGCACGAATTGAGAAGGGGACAAAGTCAGAGAAGACGAGAAGTAATGTAGACGCAGGCCCAGATACTAGAACAACCGCAATTACTGGCGTGTTGAAGGTGGAGCGCAAGGCGTATAATCCCTCGGTTGATGTAGATACTCTCATGAGTGAATTGGGAAAATCGGAACTAGTTGCATTTGGCGAGAGTGGTACTGGTTGGGATTAAGTTTCACAGAATATGAGTACAACCCCTATTATGCATTAAGATTGCCGACAACACAAATAAAATTTAAAATTAGTGAAATGAATTGCACTGACAAGTTTTCGGATTCGCTCTGTAACGGAAATATTAATCCATCGTGAGTTTGTTTTGACTTGCATTTTTTTTCTTCGGTCACTGTATTATTTATCCGTAGATGATTTCTAACGTACAGATATAGGCGCTGTTTTAGCCTAGTAGCAGGCGTACTATCTGCACACAATACTCGCTATATATTACTCGAATGACATTAATTCTTGATCCTTTAGAGGATAAATGTACATTGTTTTTCAGATGCAATTTGCGAGCAGAATTAATTTTATAGTTAAGATTTTCCACACCAATTTCAGTGTAGATCACTGTGAGGTCAGTTTAGTTGAAACCAAATGTGAACAGTACATGATATATTATTCAGAAAATGCTACCTCCTCCAAACGCAGTGTAGAACACTTAAGTATAACTATAACCGTTCATCGTAGATCTGATATACCAGACGTGAGCTGATAATATTTTATGATTGACTACTACATATCTTTACAACACAATTACAGAGTAGGTGTGAGGTTGGATTTAGTCATAGCTTTGATCAAATGTGAACAATTCCTCATTCGTATGATTTGAAAGAATTTCCGCCTCCGCCTGCAGGATAAAACACTTTCTCTTGAGAGTTCTAATTTCTGGCCTACAGAAGTCAATCTATCAAAAGAGTACAGATTTAATTAAAAACACCACGGGAATCGGGATTCCAGACCACATATTTACACCAATCAACTTCAAACCCAAAAGTCCGGGAATTTTTTTAACAATCTACATACATATTTATATGCAAGTTATTACTTTGTTTAATAAGAAATATGACGTCAGACGTGGCCTCTTAGACTTCTCCTTAACTCTTCAGGACTCTTGGTTCATGGTTGAGGTCCGACTGTTCGTATGAGACAATGAATCCGAGTAGAAGTGGGTTAGTGTGAGGAGTGAGGAGTGAGGAGTGAGTAATTAATAGTCTAAGAATCTGCTAGAGAATCTGATGTTAGTTTTTTATTCATTATTATAACAATTCATTTTTATATACAAATGTTCTGATTAGTCTGAGGCTCTGAGTCTGAGCCTGAGCCCTGAGAGTACTAAGTACATATGTATGTACAATATTTATAAATAAATGAGTACGATGACTCTCTTTAAACGTGCCTGATGACTGTGAGGTTACTAAATTTACCATTGACTTCGATGGCATGGATGACGGTTCCCGTGTATCCGTCAATGGTAAAGTAATTGCAAATAGCTACGTATATCTCCATCAACGAGGTACCACTGATCTGAAACAATTTATTAGACATGGGGATAATCGTATAGTAATCACACAAATGGATGATTGTTGCTCTCAAAATAACTTGCACAAGGCCGCTGTCGCACTGAATTCGGATTGCCAAGCAACTAAATGCGAATCGGCTCCTGATATCTGTGATAGGCCTACAATAATGAATGCGCTAAATTTCAACGATATTTTATGCGCGAGTGGTGACTGCAACACGGATGCATGTTGTCTTCCAGCTAAAACATGTGCCGATATGACAGAATTTTGCGACAATGACCAGCAAAACAACAAATCTAACAGAAAATGCAATCCAGCAGCGAGGAAAAGTGAGCCGGACTCATGCAACGCAATATGTTGCGTCCCGAAGCCGTCGACCACTCCAATCAGCTCGCCCTCAATATCTCCAGCTACATCTACATCACAGACAGCAACTCCATCGATTAGCTCGACTCCATCGTTCAGTACTACAGCATCGTCATCGAATAGTGCAGCTCCATCCCCAGTGCTACTGCGTCGCCATCCATTAGTGCAATTCCATCACAGTGCTACTGCGTCGTCATCCATTGGTGAAATTCCATCACACAGTGCTACAGCATCCCCATCAACTAGTGAAATTCCATCCCACAGTGCGACTGCGCCGCCGTCCACTAGTGAAATTCCATCACACAGTGCGACAGCATCCCCATCCACTAGTGAAATTCCATCCCACAGTGCGACTGCGTCGCCATCCACTAGTAAAATTTCATCCCACAGTGCTACTGCGTCGCCATCCATTAGTGAAATTCCATCACACAGTACTACTACGTCGCCATCCACAAATGAAATTCCATCACACAGTGCTACAGCATCCCCATCGATTAGTATAGCTCTATCTCACTGTCCTACTACATCGTTATCTACTAGCGCAGCTCCATCACACAGTACTACAACATCGCCAGTTACATTTCACAGTGCTACTGCATCGCCATCAAATAGTCCAGCTCCATCGCAGAGTGCTACTAAATCACCGTCGATTAGCGCAGCTATATATTACAGCGCTGTTGAGTCGCCATTGGTTCGCGCAGTTGCATCTCACAGTGCCACTGTATTACCAGCTGCATCGTACAGTGCCACAGCAACGCCATCGATCAGCCCGGCTGTATCCCACAGTGCCAGAGCAACGCCATCGGTCAGCCCGGCTGTATCCCATAGTGCTACTGCATCACCAGCTGTATCCCACAGTGCCACAGCAACGCCATCTGTTAGCGTGGCTGTACCTCACAGTGCCACAGCAACGCCATCGATCAGCCCGGCTGTATCCTATAGTGCTACTGCGTCACCAGCTGTATCCCACAGTGCCACAGCAACGCCATCCGTTAGCGTGGCTGTATCCCACAGTGCCACAGCAACGCCATCCGTTAGCGTGGCTATATCCCACAGTGTCACAGCAACGCCATCTGTTAGCGTGGCTACATCCCACAGTGCTACTGCATCGCCAGTTGTATCCCACAGTGCCACAGCACCGCCATCTGATAGCGTGGCTGTATCCCACAGTGCTACTGTATCGCCAGCTCCATCGCACACGTCTACAGTATCGATAAGTGCACATCCTTCTGAAGCGACACCAAGTCCAGCGATGCCCATAGCGACAACAGAGTGGCCATCGATCGGAATAACTCCAACCATAGATCAGCGTAGTATGGCACCATTTGCGACGTTCCTGAATACACTCGGAGTCACGTCACAGTTGAGTCCTGCGATGATTCCCCAAACTGTGGATCAGCTGGTTCCGACAGCAACAGCTGCACTGGCACCAAGTATGGTACCACACACCATGCAAAAGAATCCACAGTTGAGGCCTGCTATGATTCCCCACACTGTGGATCAACTGATTCCGACGGCAACAGCTGCACTAGCACCAAGTATGGTTCCGCACACCATGCATCAGAACACACCTGGAGTCACACCGCAGTTAATCCCGGTAGCTACCTCCGAGATACCGCCAACTGTTGTTACTGCTATTGCTGCGGTGATATCAGCCCCGACTATGACATATCCAACTGTGCAAGCAACCACAATTCTAACCCCGCTTGGCGTTGCACAAGTTCAATACTCGCAGAATATACCACAGCCAATGCATACAACGGATTTGGTACAGCAGCCGACGCCAACTGCGACCGAACACCAGGACCAGCAGAACAGTCTCTACTGTGGGGATGTCAAATTTTCTAAATACAAAACCTATCGAACGGACTTGAAGTGTTGTCTTAACACGGACAAGTGTACCGGTTGAGGTAACTATAAGTGCACGTCCACATCGTGCTGTAAAACAACACAGAAAGCTAAGGATTATGACCGCCAGGATACTGACGCCGGTAGCGAGTACTATGGAAATTGTAAGAAAGAAGGGACTAGCAGCAAGTGCGAGAGTTATAGTTCAGACCAATTGTTGCAAAGCAGGAACCGATAAAGGTGGCGGCCACGCCACATTCAAATGTTCCTCGTCACACTGCTGCACAAAGAAAAAGAGGCCAAAGACGATCATTGTCGTCGAGGTGAGAAGGGTTGCACGGGCAAACGTTCAGCTATATAGCCCTTTGATGTATTAAATGTTATTGGATAGCCAAAACATAGTAAAATAAACTACATAGATATATTCAAGAAGACTGATCACCAGATAAACAATTTAAAAACAAATATATATATATATATATATATATATATATATATATATATATATATATATATATAAAATAAACATATATAAATAAATATATATATATATAAAAGTATATAAATAAATAAATATATACATATATATAAATCAATACATACATAAGTATACATACGTAATTTAGTTTTAGATATACATTTCTATCTATACATGATATAAAAAATATACAAATGCATATATATATATATACATATATACATATATATATATATATATATATATATATATATATATATATATATATATATATATATATATATATATATATTGTTAACTATTTAGATGTAAGGGATGTTTTCTATAAATGTAATCATATCTATATATATATATATATTTTTATATGTATCATATGGTTTATATATGGATGGATCAACGCATATCATCCAGTCATGGATATATGTTTGTGTGTGTGTAATATATGCATATATATCTGTATATATATATATATATATGTATGTATGTTTGATATATAATAAAGGGATGTTTTTTTATAAATGGATATGCACAGTAACAGCCATACATATATATATATTATACATATATATACATATATATATATATGTATGGATGGATGGACTTGTATGTATATATATAATAATATATTATTATATATGTTATACATACAATACATATAATAATATATACATGGTATATGTAATACATATGTAGCCATTACTATACATATGTATATGTAGCATATATAACAATATGTATATATGTATACAACATATATATATAATAATATATATTATATACATATACATATATATATAATATATACATATTACATATTACATAGCAATGTATGTAATTATTAATTGTGTATGTATTATTACATAAGCATATGTTACATATAATATATGTATACATAACTAATAATACATCCATATTACTATTATATAATATTATATATATACATATGTACATGTACATAATAATGTTAACAATAATAATATTATATGGCCAGCCAATAATATATATTATGTGTGGTAAGCCAATACATACATATGTATACATACATTAACATACAATAATAATATATAACCAACATATATAATATATGACACATGCTATTATATACATATACATACATAATGCGTGATGATGTCATGATTGGTGTGCATGTGTTGTGCATATGCGTACGTGTACATATTAAATGTGTATGTATGTATACGATCAATAGATATATGTTGTATCATATGTCAGTCACATATTGCATAAGCAATGCATATGTGATATGGTTATGGACATGCATATCTATCTGTATAAATCGTCCGATATGTATATATGCCACATGTATGTATGTATATGGGTTGACCATTTATATATACATTTTTTTTTTATGTATGGAATCATATGTTCCATGTAATTTGTATATAATAATATGTATATATATATATATATGTAATATATATATATATATAATATAATAATATAATAATAATAATAATATATATATATATATATTACATATATATATATATAATATATATATATGTACATGCATGTGTGTAATCACGTTTTTGTTTGGTTGTTTTATATATGTTCATGGTTATAATGTAATATATAATGTACCAATAATAATATATAATTATAGCTATATATAATAATTATAATATTATACATATGTAATATATATATGCTATATTATATATAATATATAATATATATATTATATAATAATAATAATAATAATATATGTATTAATATGTATCATACGTAATGGCAATGTACATATGGTAATGTGTATAATGTATGCATGTATGTATCTTTATTTCCATAATCTATTAGTTTTTTTGTTTTTTGCCTGCCCGCACACACGCACACCACGCACGCACATCATGTATATGTATATATATATATGTGTGATGAGTATCTATATATAATCTAAGCATATATATATATATGTATATGTATATATATAATATATATATATATATATATATATATATATATATATATACATGTATACAATACGGTACATGCGTACGTACATACATACATACATACATACATGCATAGATACATACATGCATACATACATACATACATACATACATACATATGCATCATACATACACGTTTTTGGAAGTTAGCTACTTGACTTCAATTTCGGTCTCGACTTGTTTGTTGTTCTACAAACCTACAATTTGATGGTGATATAGACTATCGAGTAGTTGAGTTGTAGACTCGCGATTCGTAAATCGCGAGCTACTGCTTATTATTTGTTGAACGACTCTCGCGACTACAGAGAGGGAGAATGCAATCAGTACAGTAACCCTGAATAGTCAATATGTGTTGTCGTTTGACACTTCTTCTCTACTATGTAAATGTTAACAGAAGCTACGAGCCTATATTCGGTGTGTGTGTGGCTCATATCTATATCTCTGTGCGTTTACTCTAAATACGAATGAACACAATCTGTCAAGCATCGTGTAGTGCGTATGTGAACACGAATCTCATTCGTGAGCGCACGTGTGCATATCACATGACCTCATATTTACCAGTTCTCGATGTCTTATATTAACAAATAATACCAGTTTACAACAAATGAATACTTATCAGCATATATACTGAAATTACATAACCATATAGATATACTTTTAACATTAGTGGCCACAGATACTTAGTTACAATATATGCAGACCCGGGCCATGCGATTCACTCATGCACTATATAAATGAAAGCTCATGTGGACGTATACGCTTTCACACTACACAACGTTGAGAACAGACACGCTATTTTGTGTGTATCATCTGCACGCCACTGACTTTACTTCCCGCTGTTACTCCGTGAAACCCTCACGATTATGGATCTATGCAAGGCTGATGTCTATTTGGGTTTCAGCTCATTTGTATCCCCGTATATTCTGGTCGTTCGTCATGACCATTTCACGTGGCGGGGATTACTGTACTGGCACGTTGCTATAGCCATGCCTTGTTGCTATAGCCATGCCTTGATGAGCCTGATCATCACTCACTCGCTGGTTATTGTACAAGTGGAGACTGGTGGTTCTATATTTATCGATGTGGACTCGTACTCTATCCTCAGATCATAGTTTGTCGGTCCATTGCGATCTTGATACGATTTCTGTTGCGTTAGACGGTCTACTACACTGCACTAAGCCTTGCCCATATCTACCATCGCTGTTCTATAAATAGACTGTCCGGCAAGCTGATGGCGATGCCTCGGGCTGGGGCAGGCTTCAATTTCTGTTGCAACACAGTGTAAAGTACCTGCACAAAGGTCTCAATCCCAAACAGCATCCGTCTGTCAATGGATTTGTGACGGATGAGTGGCAGTGTGACCTACTGGAACACGTCCGCATGCGGCACTCCGTTTTGGTAGTTGCCCCCACAACTGGTAAGGTGTTATATTGTGTTATGTAGTAAACACATGTGTAGACGGTTCATGTATAGTCGTATGAGGAATTCCGAGGTGGGAGGTTCTATTCAACTGCGTGTGTGTGCGTGGGTGGCACTTTATGTTTACGTAAATACTGATGCGTCGCGTACAAGTCGAATCACAGGGTTGTATGATATATGCAGCTGCCGTGAGCAGGTTGGTATGTGTAGACTATTAGCAAATGACTGTAATACCTCAAAGTTGCGCATATCACTACACGAGCGCACCACAACAGTTAGAAGCTGACTCGTCTACTCATCCAAGATTATACAGTACACGCAGACACGCGCATGATTATACAGTACACGCAGACACGCGCATACTGAAGAGTTACTATGCAACCAAAGTGTGAATGCTCTTAACACCAACGGCCGATGTACACAAAGAACACACAAACACGTATCTAAGCGGAACACATCATTTATTCCCATGAAATTTACAGCCGGGAAGTCCTTCGTGGCCATGTATGCCATTCGGCAAGTGATTATGGAGGATGAAAAACAGATTCAGAATGAGCGCATTGCCGAGGAGGCTCATCTGGCAGTGAAAAAGGGGAAGGCGGGCGGCAGAAAAGGCAACAAGTACAAGCCTGAAGGCGACCACACGGTATGGTTGTGCATCTGCGTGTTACTCTAAAAACTGATTGTAACAGTTACTATGGAGATATACAAATGACCTACTATAGAGTATGCTATAAGGCTGAGCAACCTGTTGGAATCATCATTGAATATGAGCCAGCTGTGTTCCAGGCGGTCAGACAGTAACCAAGCTACCGCTCACCTGTATATGAAATCTTGTTACGAGGCTCTCCTTGTATTTCAATACGCATGCGTCGGATCTAGCTTTGATACGCATCGTGAGAGGCATCGTTCTAGTCTATGATCCTTTCAGAAATATATGGTGGACAGGCTCATGGGTTTAATATGTTATATCTTTTCCACAGTATGCAATTTAACAGTCCGTGTATCGCAGCTGTATATGCCACATACACGGTCGTCTCACACTTATGCACCTCGGATTTGAACTTTTGAATTGAAGGCCAGCGGGCGATGTTCGTCACACCCCAACACTTGAATGCCCATACGCGTGGATTATTTGCATAGTGGTGCGCATTACATAAGTATGAGTTTATAACTATTCCAATTGCATTAGGTTAGCTGTATTCGCTATCAAATCTGCACCTCGGCCCCCAACATCCTCACAGCACCTAAATTTTCTAGCCAGACACAAGCGTGCGGTGATGCGTTGTGGCTACGTATGCCACACTCGCGCTGTACAACCAGACCTCACGATCTGTACTGTTCATACGACGCCTTGTTCCATCAAGAACACGGATAGATGTGTGTTCCAACGCAGCATTTGGTTCTCACAAATCGAGGGCGTCGGGTTAGACCCGAATTCATTGCCAAGGGCTGTTATGAGTATGTTCTAATCTTGCGCTCTACAACAGTCGCATGTTCACACTATATTCCCACGCCAACACAGTGGTAGGTATACCATATACGGCTTTACCTACACTGCATTCCTCTCCCGTCAACTGCAGGGCACCAAACAAAAGTACGGGGTCGCGTAGTGTTTGTGTGTCCTACACTTGCACTATGTAACCAGACCGCAGGTGAAGTGCGGCGGCAGTTTCCATTGGTGCCGGTCGGGGTGTTCACGGCAAAGTTCCGGGAGAGCATTCACACCTGTGAAGTGCTGGTGTGTACGCCTCATATGCTGGAGATTCTGTACCAGGTGTGTATACGTTGTTCATGGAGGGATTTGATGCTCACGGTAGCTTCTGGAAAGTTTGTTTAATTATCGGTGTATTAGTCCGTGTAGGTCGGGCGAACTCACATCCTACACTGGAAATTCCTCCTCATAAGCGTGCATGTCTTGGGAAAGGATTTGGAGAGAGTTGCGCACCTCTCATCGATGCGCTCAAGCCTCATTTGCCCTACACACACGGGACAGGTGTTCTCAAATGTTGATAAGTGCTATGAATACTTCCTTGCACGGTATATCAAGACCAGCGGTCGAGCTACTTGGTATCCCTTGAATATTGATTATGTCTTTCTCAACACCTTTTATTTGGTAAATATTGTCGACCTTCTCCGCGCTCCAGTCACCGGCCAATCACATCTGGCGCACACGTATAATGCGATGGGTCATCTGTGATGAGATTCACATGATGTCTTCGTTCGACGGCCCTCAGAGAAATCCTAGTGCAAAAATGTTGGCTTCGGCTGATGCTATCAGTGACTCTGATGAATATTCGGCTGAAGTAAATCACTTGTATGCAGTACTTTCAGTCGTAAAGATATATATATATATATATATATATATATATATATATATATATATATATATATATATAAATATACATATATATGTATGTATATATAGATATATGATATAAGTATATACATGTACAAACACTTATCAATATTCTGCTGAGGTATACCACGTGAGTGCATTAGTTACAATCGTAAATATACCGACACGTATCTAAGTATATACATCAAACATTGGGGAATAAATATAAATATACATAGCACATGTTCATGTAGAAGTACAAACATACATAAAACAAAGTCTTGAATACGCTCAAGAGTACATATATGCCTTACGCGCTTGTCGTTTATCAATGTGGCTCGTTAAGTTGGAGCAAACAGTTAGTCACGGTATATATTACACGACGCAAGCGTACATATGTGCAACAAAAAGAAGCACATATATGCAAATAGGGTATCCAGTCTACATATGTGCAAGTAAAAGCAACACCTACATGCATATTGTGTATCAAGTCTTGCATCATGGATCTGAATGCATCCGGCACGGACAGTGTCTGTGGTTCGTTTGCAAATGTGGATGTTGTCATCCTTTGGTTATATATATATATCTATATATAAGTATAAATATAAATATATGAATTTATAGTGCCCCTTTAGACAAGGCTTTAAGGATACCAACCCCCGGTCAAGCCCCTGTATCTGTTCATTTGTTATTCGCATAGCTCGAGAACATTGTAGCACAATAAGTAAAGCTCTGCACACAATCAACATGCCAAACACTCAGGACGCCGGATCCATTTTTTTTAACGATAGAAGCCTGTGATGAATTGAGCAGAAGTACAGACGACGAGAAGACCGAAGACGAGGATGAAGACGAGACCAATCTTGATGGTAACTTTTGAGGACATTGTATCAATGGAGTCGTGAGCACAATCACTTGCATACTAGTTTGCCTATATCAATATTTGCTACACGTTGGATCAATGGACAGTTTGCGTATTGTCTGGCCCGGAGTTTGCCAATTTCGAAACCGTTAGCTTGGCTCTTTATCTGTTTGGTTGCACTTCCGCATTCTTATTCACCTGTATGTAAAAACACTGTTGTTGGTTACCGTATTTCGCTTCCTTATATTGACGAAGTTGAAATGCTAGGCCGATGCCAGTCCCTTGTGAAAGTTTGAACTAAAGACCAATATATGCGGTGTGTAAGTTCGATGATATCGTTCTAAAGACCAACATATGCAGTGTGAAAGTTCGATGATATCATTTTAAAGACCAATATATGCGGTGTGACAGTTGGATCATATCGTTACAGCCAGTCTATAAGTTTGACACTATTTTTGGCCACATATGGTCCCCTGCCATTAGCCTGCTGCCTAGCTTACCTCACATGTCTACATGTACGACCAACCAATCTCTAAACCATCAAAGATCACTACGCTCACGCTGCGTATGTTCCCAGGTTATTGAATTTAGACATTCTCACTGTATACATGTGTCAGCCAATTTTCAGATCTCGTCGCCGTATAGAGCATATATTATAACCTGTCAATCTATGGGGGCTTAACCACTTCTACATGTTACACAGGGTGTCTGCGTCGGCTTCTCGGGCAGATCGAGTGTCCCGTGCTTGCTTTATCCGCATCTATTGTGGATCCGTCGTCGTTCGCTAGTTTCATCGAAGCCATGCGTAGTACGGGCGATAGGCAGTACCAAGGGTACGCCGATCAGCGCTGTACGGAGTGTATAATATCAACAGTAGGTTCTGTTGACAAAGCCGACCGAACCACTAACCAGGAACTAGAGGGGGCTGTAGGTGTTGATATAGGGAGAGATTCCGAGGTCGGTTCGGCCTGTAAGTGCGACGAGAACCGGAACAAAGTATGGGTGGTGCCGTCGCCAGACGCCGAACCTCGGCGATTGTTGGAACGACATGTCCCACTGCAGTACTTAGTTTGGCTCCCAGAACGGCAGAAACTGCAACAGGTGAGCTCGCAAGTGTGTCTTACTAAAACATAGGAACTATCCAAGACTATTATACTGGGGACATTACTTCTTTATTTTATCAGTCACTCGCTGTGTACGACTTTACCGCTGTGAATTCACACGAGTAAACAAATATCTTGCGATTCCACAAACACTCTTCTGTGACCCACAGATCCACCCGTACGGCATGCTAGCACCGCTATTCCAGGATTAAGAGGAACTCGATGATGCTCTAGTTGACTTACACAAAGTATGCAGATGATGGTTTCATCTTTAAGAAGTTCACCACACTGTCTTACTTGCTTGGTTGGTTTCTAACAAGTTCACTACACTGTCTTGCTTGCTTGGTTGGTTTCATCTACAAGAAGTTCACTACACCGTCTCACTTGCTTGGTTGGTATACGCTGTTGGTTGGTTAGTATTTGTTCGGTTGTGTGGTGTGTTCAAATTCTTTTTTGATTTGTACATACATGTGCAATTGTATATACGAGCAATTGTCTATATGTTTTACAACCAGATCGCTGGTTCTGTAAATATATATCTATCCTTATATGTGCTTGTATTTTCACATACGTAGTAGGCGTGTGCATGTGCTGGTAAGGAAATATGAAATGTAAATATACATCTTTTACACAACATTCTGGGTGTTCAGATCTGAACGATGAGTCGTGATTAGTTGAAGTTTTCCGATTATCTACGTAATAGCATCAGCAGCCATGCTCATGATATGAGTTGCTTTAATTAAATAGGTTGATTTTTTACCATATTCAGCGCAAATCTAGCTGTCATGAGAGGGATGGTCTCTGCTAAATGTGTGCGTGTGCGACCACAAACTGCATCAACTGATTGTCATCTTTTGCGACGCTCAGTACTGGTTGTCCTGTTATGCCCAGGTGCAACTGTCCGGCCCAGAACTTTGGTCAGTCGCCCGAGTGCTCTTGAACCAAAATCTTGACCATTTCTTATATTACACTCCACTATGGTCGGAGTTGGCTGAAAGTTTGACGACTACAGATCCCGGTATCGATGGAAAAGCAGGTGTGTATGATTATATTAGTCCTATAACTCCAGTTGGCGCGAATGAATCAGTCTGTAAATAACTATAATAGATATCAAACTCCCAATATTCAATAGGCATGAGCTATTGTCGATTTTAAGTTGGTGCGGCTAGAACCAATCACATACCAGCTAAATGTTTATATACGCCCAAATATCAACAACTCTGTTCCTTGCACACAGTAAAGTGAGAGCACGTTCTGTGGTAATAATGTCGGTCGGAGTGAGTGGACGAAATGCTAAACGTTAGCGACAACAACGTCTTGCTTATTGTCAATATGTAGGTTTGAAGGATGTGATTGCCATGGTCTACAGCAGTATGTCGCGGATTGACATGGGCGATCTCACAGCCCTACAACATGCCACGGCGCAGTACATACAAACTCGGCTGGGTATGACCCAACAAACCCGTCTCTTCGAGACTTTTCTAGCAGAGGGCAAGGTATTAACTTTCTGTCCGTAAATGCATGCTCTTTGCTTATATCATTCCCAGCTTTACCTTGGATGGTCTCAAGCCTGTCTGCAATATATGCCTGCGTGACATGGAGCAGTTTAGTAAACTGCCCGCGAGATACAACAGTATATAATAGCACTCTTGCACAGCTCAATCTGAAGGAATGGACAGACAACCGAGGTAGCGCGAGTGGGGATGTCGCACCCGACCCTCATCAGACGACGTTGTGTGCGCAAGCTATAGTGAGACAGGACCTATCTCTCGCCCAAAAATATCATCGCACAAAAGATCTGTGGCTGTGTCGTGACGCCCATTGCGTTTCGTTTAATTGCTGAGGCACAGCGTACCTCTTTCATACGAGTAGTAGCTGTGCATTAGCAATTCCTCTCAAATCGAAGCAAGCGATGATGACTTCGCCGCTGGCTCCATTGAAGCGTCTTGTGCGTTATGTATTTTGGGTGTTTTGGGATTGCAGCCAGGATTCTTCCATAGAGGAGACAAGCGTGTTCATATCGTCTGGGTACTCAGGCCGCTTTCAAAAAATTGTAAATTTGTATAGGAATCAAAAACAGCATGTGCGTGAGGCATTCATGCAGCTTTTTATTCCGAACGATTCGACCAGCTCTACTGTGCAACTCGATCGTGAACCCTTCAACACTAATCACTACCCACAGGAACAATCCGCCGAAGATCTATCGGCCGAGATCAGCCGAAGTACACGCAACCCAATCAGCTATCGCAACGAAGACGATCCGACTGACGACTCAATCACAGCTCAACATGGTATTGCAAACTGCTTCACTTGTTTCTCGTACATAGTCACTACAGGAGTTTGTCTACACATAAGTGTGTTTCTCGCGTAGGTACGACCAACGATCTAAGCAAGGGGAGTTTGAAATGATGCACCCAACAATGTTCCTATGCATTCTTCGGTTATATTCGCAATTTGCCTTGCACGCCCTTAGCGACACGTACGTTTAGTTCACTTATGATCGAATGCTTTTACTACACGGTGCAGCAGCGCTCACCAGGAAAGCACATAAAAAAATATACCAAATCAACTTTTGGTACGATATGGCACTCTGGTATGTCAGCCGTACACACAGTGAATGAATTTTGTATGTAACAACTTGATCCAGGTGTGACTGAAATGTTGCGCATCTTGAGTGAGCTCAAGACACAGAAGCTGCTACCGGCTTTGATGTTCAGTGACAGCACTCCCTCGATCGAGTGTCTCTTTGGTCAGCTTGTGGATAGCCTGGAAACCCAGGAGGCTCTCAGTGGATTCACCTATGAATGCACCGCAGGTGAGTACACAAAATACTGTCATGATATAGGTAAGGGCCTTAACTGTCGTGTATACATAAATATGAATCCGTATCATATAACATTACCAAGCCGCTGCACACAACCTGAGTCCCAGCTTTAACACGTTATATTTAGAGTACGTCTAACTCGTACTACTCTGTATCCATATCAAAAGCCGAAGGCGCAGAGCGGAAGTGGAAAGGAGACCAAATGGACGAAACCGACAGGCGGGCAGATCTGAGCGATTTCCAGCACTTGAAGATGAGCAGACGATTGTGGGTGCAGCATGCCAGGATGGTCTTATGGCATGTGGTTCTTACGCATGCATTCCAGGCCAAATACGATGCCATTGAATATTAGACGGTACAATTCAGAGCTTCAAAGAGAACTCGGAACACTAATGCGGCTGCTAGTATATGTTTCAATTTTTATGAAGCCGCATGTACGTGTTGAATGCACGATATTCAACAGACGAAGTAGTTGTACATGCGATGAAATAGCGTAAGGTGTCCCACTGCACATGTACAGTCGCCAGCGATGTGTTCCAGATACCCTAAACAACAATCTACTCCACAAACATTTTAACAATTTTTCCCTCCGATGTGTAACAACTGATGCATCGTAAACTGTAAACATCGAAGGGACCGAAATAAACAACGCATACGAGTAAAATGATTGGGCAGAGGTAAGCCACGAAAAAAATGACCTTGAGCAAATTAAGTGCACAAACGGTACGCTTGGGATCAGGTTGAATGAGCGAATAGCAGATGTCCATGTTGTATTCAGGTTGAATTCATTAGCTACTACACTACAGTGGAACTGTCCTCTTCGTACCAACGGCAATCAGCAAACAACCCAGCAAACCCGTGGCTTGTCGTTGCCACAGTGAGATCGTCGGCGAGGTAAAGTAGGAAGACATTGTCGCTTGCAGGAAGAATATGATGCAAACGATACCTGTAGGAAGAACGTGTGAAATACAAAATGAGCAGATGAGATACAAAATAAAACAACATAGTGCATTAGATCACCATCAGAGCACGCAGGTCCGAACATAGCATGTATCGACTGATACAAACCATAACCGCAGTAAAAGCCTATAGCAGAATTTGAAGCAGAGACCAATTTTGCTGCACATAATAGCTCTACACTGACCAGATACCGAGCGACACACTACAGTGAAGCAGTAGCTCCTGAACAAGGCTGTATATTCAGATACGTGCTGCACGGTAGAGAGCCGGAAACATCAACGCAAACATTCGCATGCGTCATACGAATGAATAACAAATTCAGCTTGGTATAATCGAAAGATGAATTGATCAGCGTCACCACACACCGTGATGAGTGACTGGCTCTAACCAATCTGACACGAATATAAATAAAATGTATTGGAAAGAAAGCCATGGATTCACTAAAATATGCACCAGCGAAAATCCAAAACTTACCCAATCCAATGACCACTCCCGCCACATTTGGGCAGAGCAGGCAAGCGGTCAGAGCGCCGTACGTGCAGATGTCAAACCAATGCTCCTCTACGAACGCTGGCACTAGCCCAGTTGGTGCCATGTTCATAGAATGACCCCACACGATGAACGAGTAACAACACAAACCATAGCCGACTTTCTTGATCTGTAGTGTGGGTGAGATGAAGTTTGGTGACGTGAAGTCAATGTTAATACCGTATCGACTCAATCTCAACAGATGTATGCCCAAGCCGTTGCCATCATAGAAAACTATTCAAGTGTTGCATTTATAGCAATTGCATATGTAGATATATATATATTATAAATATATATATATATGTTGATACATAATATTATATATATATATACATATAATATCATATATATTTATATCTGTATATAAATATATATATATATATATATATATATATATATATATATATATACATATATATATATATATATATATACATATATAGCATTATGTATATATATATATATATATATATATATATATATTATATTATATATATATATATATAGATAGACAGATAGATAGATATATATATATATAGCAATATTATATATATACATTATATCATCATATATATATGCATACCGGACACACACACAACATTGTATGTATATGCATATATATATTTATATATATGTATAATATAACCATGTATATATAACAATCAATACATATATATATATATACATATATATATATATAATGATGTATATGTAACATGACAGATAATATATAAATACATATAAAATTATATATATAATAATATAATGATATAATAATATTATAATATATATATATATAAATATATAATATAATTATATATATATATATATATATATATATATATATATATATATATATATATATATATATATATATATATATATATATATATATATTAAAATTTTTGTATGATCTCTGGGTGGAAGACAGCCCGCCTACCACGACATACCGTATCTTTGTCCAATCTCGCTGTAGTTCCTTCAATACTAAGGAACGATGCTGGGCTGGATAGTACAGCAAACCAAAGCAGGCACACCCCAACGATGTCGGGAAGCCTTTGTAGTAAATATACAGAAGTGGGAATTGAAATTGAAGATGCGACGTCAGCTGGCTATTGTAATATAGATTAAATATTGTGATTAATAGTAAAGTTCGGTACAATTTCGTATACTTCAAGAACAATATGCCGTAGAAGTCGTACCATGAAACTACTTCTGCAAGGCAGCTCGTTATAATCAAAGTGGTACCTAAATTTTGTCTTTTGGAGTATGACCAAGTCTCCGGTAAAGTATTCAGTATGCATTTCAGTTTTTGACAAAATTATACTACACTGCGCTTAAAGCGCTCTACTAAACATGCAAGCCGAGCACCACGAAGCTAGGTCAGAAATGAACTCAACCATTTCATTTACTTACAGAGAAAACCCGTGTGATAATTGCGGCGGCAAGAAGTTCTTCTCGCTATTATTCGTGATGATCCAGCTGAATTGCTTTAGATTCAACGCAAAAAGTAGAGGAATATAGAGGATCAGTACAATGAAAATTGAATAAAAATATCTCATGATTTGAGTCATATTGAAGCGATATGTTAAATAGCTACACACGATTCTCAATTCTGTCAGGAAGTAAGCGTATCAACTATGTACAATGCGTGATCTTTATAGATACTATCAACAAGTTCACTACATTCTGGGATGTGAGAAATATATTCCGCGCATATGCACATCAACGCAGAACCTACACGAGCATGAAGGCATACTGACAAGTGACATCGTACTGGTTTATAAAAATGAATTTTCGAACTCGGAAGTTAACAACTTCAGAGACTCAGAACTCGTTCGTATACAAACCTGTATCCAAATGGTGAAGAAAAACCCCATCATCAGCGTCTGCGAAAGTGTCCGGCAATTCTGCGATGTGAAACTCAAACACATAGCACTTCCCATCATCAACACCACATGAGCAGCGAAGTCGCTCTATAGAGTCAGTAGGTGGAAGAAGAAGAGTAAAATGATTAGATTCCAGACAAGTAGCTATACAACTACTCAATGTTAAACAATAAAACAGACTTACAAATCCTAAGATTCATTCATTAATGATCAAACTAATATACATTTGCTATTGGACCAAACGCACTCAAGCGCAAAAAAAAAAATATCCGATACGGAAAATAAATATATATACACAAACAAACACATAC
>LUCW03000527.1:0-15000 GCA_001586965.3 Sphaeroforma sirkka
TGCTGTTTGTTCTTACGCTGTGGTATTGGTCACTTAGAATGGTGAAGGGTCTGTGCTGAGCATTTCAACACACGCTTTCCTCCGATTGGTCAAGAAAGCCTCTGGTCAGGAGCTCAAGGTGTTTGCGGACGTGTGGATATACAGGTAAGCCCAGCCCTGCCTTCAGGCGCACGATAGTAATCAGCTCTGACCTGTGGATTGTATTTCTTAGGGAGAACGGGACTTAGTGCTCGTGGGCGTGTGAATATGATATGCGAATAGCTGCAGGGGTTTAGAGCGTGTTACCATGTCACGTCAATCCACAAATCGCTTCACAAGGGAGATGTGATGTGCATGTGTTATGGGATCACAGTGTTAACGGTTATATAAACACATATATCAGCCTTAAAGGGTTGTGTATGTATTTATGTATGTATGTATGTATGTATGTATGTATGTATGTATATATGTATGTATGTATGTATGATGTATGTATGTATGTATGTATGTATGTATGTATGTATGTAGGTATGTAGGTATATATGTATGTATGCATTCATGTATGTATTTAGTTAAAATGGAGTTGGTAGTGAACTATGCTGACTCGCAGATTGTATCACTGGGACGTTGTCCTGCGCTTTAACAAACGAAGTATATGACATACGTGTGTTAAGAACTGGGGTGTTCGTGGACTTGTAGTAGTCCAGCATGCCTTAGCGTTAGCTGACTGTTGACAAACAACAGACAACAAGCAGTGGGGTACGGGAGATGTACGCCAGATGTAGATAAGATCTAAGTTCGATGTAGGTTAAAACATAGGTAATATATGGGTACGCTACTGGGATATCATAAGCGTACTATATACGAGACCACATGCACTGCATGCATAGAAGGTGTGTCGTCATGTCAACCCATTCTGCGTGGTTTGACTACAGAGCGGGCTGTGTGCGTTTCCATGTCAATTTCAAATTCAACCGCAAACGGTCGTCCATCGAGTTTGCGCTGCGCCAGACGGCTATAGGACTGCCGCCTGGTACCAAGTTCTCGGTAAGCATTACATTGCGTAACCTGGTCTGTCTTATTTGTACCCAGTTCTCGGTAAGTATTACATAGCGTAACCTGGTCTGTCTTATTTGTACCCAGTTCTCGGTAAGTATTACATAGCGTAACCTGGTCTGTCTTATTTGTACCCAGTTCTCGGTAAGTATTACATAGCGTAACCTGGTCTGTCTTATTTGTACCCAGTTCTCGGTAAGTATTACATAGCGTAACCTGGTCTGTCTTATTTGTACCAAGGTCAATCGGCATGGTCCGGTTGTACTTGTATCAGGTTATCGGTAACCCATCAGCACTATGCGTGATGTGTCAGAGTATTGGTAGCATAGCCACACAGGCAGGCGTATAGGCGCTTGCCTCGTTGCCGTGTTTGTGCTTGCACTGACTCTGACTACGAGCGAACGCGCCCGTACTAATGCGGAGAGACGTGACATGTGCGTTTTTTTGCAGCATACTATACTGTACATTACTTGTCGCTACTCCATTCCCTGTACCTCTCAATCCGCGGCTTAAGAAAACAGGACATGGCAATGTCGAGCGCACTGATCGCATATCTAGTAGTAGTTAATATTACACTGATACATTCGCTAGTAGTAGTTAATAATACACTGATACGTTCGCTAGTAGTAGTTAATATCACACTGATACGTTCGAATAGAACAGATAGCACATCTGCCGTGTTGCTTCATGTCGCACGCATGTGTATCAATGCTTGAAAGCACGCGTGTAGGATGAACAGCCTGATCAAAACCGCATTACAGATTAAACAGCCTGATCTCGGGCGTCACACTTTCTGTATAGTTGTGGTCAAAGCTCTATTGCCCCCGCTTGATATTTATATGGGATGTGTATCTGTCATCGCCTGAGATTGTGTCCGTTGTGCTAATGCGTTTAATACTACTGCCCTGTGCTTGATATTCATATGCGATGTGTATCTGTCATCGCCTGAGATTTTGTACGTTATGCTAATGCGTTTGATACTACTGCCCTGTGCTTGATATTCATATGCGATGTGTATCTGTCATCGCCTGAGATTGTGTGCGTTATGCTAACGCGTTTAATACTACTGCCCTGTGCTTGATATTCATATGCGATGCGTACCTGTCATCGCCTGAGATTGTGTGCGTTATGCTAATGCGTACTACTATTGCCCTCTGCTGACAGGGACCAGTGCGAATACGGGTGCAGGAGATGGACGGCTACACCACACACGACATGCACATAGAGGACACAATCCACAAGCAGGATTTCACCTGCCGTTCCAAGGTATGTATGTGTTATCTCGTCCTGTATGCATGTTCTGTCGCCGTACTTTCGCATATGAGGGAGATGGTTCTAGTACTTTGTTCCTGTACATGCATGGTTCGATTTTACTTTCATTTGTTTCATAGCAGTTTAAAATACGTACATGGATTACTACACCTGGGTCTAGCCCTTGATTACCGTGAATCTCGGCCGGGTCGAAAACGCTCATAACACATGTTTCTAAGGCCGAATACATGCCTGGTACACTTGGGGAGCCCCGGTTATGTTTGAACCAGGTTTACATCCCTTGGTGACGAATAGCTACATGCCCAACAGAGTTATGGTTGTATTTAAATTAGGTTTATATCTCCTGGGGACGAATAGCTACATACCTAGCAGCGCTGTGGTTATATTTAAACTAGGTTTATATCCCCTGGGGACGAATAGCTACATGCTTAGCAGCGCTATGGCTGTATGTAAACCAGGTTTACATCCCCTGGTGACGAATAGCTACATGTTCGAGCCCTCTATCCGTCGACCGGGGAACTAAATGATTCTCTCTCACCCCGCGTTTGCCTATTCCCACAGTTCCGTAGGGCCCGAAAACGTAAAGTGCGATTACCCACCGGAGAGGAGACAGACATCGAGTTTCTGGATCAGTAAGTGGGCCACACTCATTCCCAAGTCTTCGAGATGTTATGCCATTGGGTTGGTGCTGTTGCAGTCTGTGTGCCACGGTTTACGCTAAACATACAGGGTTTTGGGTTTTGATCAAGTGCTGTGCTATTCCCTTTTTTTTTTTTTTGAGCTGTTGCGGTCGGTGTGTCTCTGTTTGCACGCGAGTAGTGACTGAAAGGAACCCCAACTTTTCAGATCAACAGCAATTGCATTTTGTTCGACGAAATCGGTTATCTGGCATATACACACGTGTGAATTCGAGGGCTTGTCGTTCGGTCAGATTCCTTTGGTTTGTCAGATATACTCTAGGCACAGTTCTCGTCACCAATTGAGTGGGCCTGCCTAACTTCGCAAAGTCCACTACCTAGTCTATCAAATACAAATCTCGTTGCCTATACAACACTAACAAAACAGAATTCGATCTCTCTCACTCCTAATCCATCTCGGCGCTTTCTGCTTTGCCACACTTAACACAAAACATACAGGGCCGATACGCCCATCCTGTTCGTGCGCTTTGATCCCGAGTTCTTCTGGTTGCGACAGGTTGTGTTTGAGCATGAGGATCTGCCGGCAGACTACATGTGGATCTACCAGATGCAGTATGACCGCGACCCGTACGCGCAGAAACTGGCCATTGAAGCACTCGCGAGATTTCCCTCGGCCTATGTACACGACGCTATACTGGATGTAAGTGCATTATGTATATGATTATTCCTGTATACGACGCTATACTGGATGTAAGTACACTACGTATATGACTATTCCTGTTCACGACGCTATACTGGATGTAAGTGCACTACGTATATGACTATTCCTGTACACGATGCTATACTGGTTGTAAGTGCCCTACGGACATGATTATTCATGTACACGATGCTATACTGGATGTAAGTGCCCTACGTATATGAATTTTCCTGTACAAGATGCTATACTGGATGTAAGTGCACTATGTATATGACTATTCCTGTACACGATGCTATACTGGATGTAAGTGCTACTACGGATATGATTATTCCTGTACACGATGCTATACTGGTAAGTGCACTATGTATATGAAAGTTCCTGTTCACGATGCTATACTGGATGTAAGTGCCCTACGGATATGATTATTCCTGTACACGACGCTATACTAGATGTAAGTGCAGTATGTATATGACTATTCCTGTACACGATGCTATACTGGATGTAAGTGCCCTACGGATATGATTATTCCTGTACACGATGCTATACTAGATGTAAGTGCACTATGTATATGACTATTCCTGTACACGATGCTATACTGGATGTAAGTGCCCTACGGATATGATTATTCCTGTACACGATGCTATACCGGTAAGTGCACTATGTATATTAAAGTTCCTGTTCACGATGCTATACTGAATGTAAGTGCCCTACGGACATGATTATTCCTGTACACGATGCTATACTGGATGTAAGTGCCCTATGTATATGGTTATTCGGACGTGGGAGTTTAGTGCTATACTGGATGTAAGTGCACTATGTATATGACTATTCCTGTACACGATGCTATACTGGTTGTTAGTGCCCTACGGACATGATTATTCCTGTACACGATGCTATACTGGTAAGTGCACTATGTATATGAAAGTTCCTGTTCACGATGCTATACTGGATGTAAGTGCCCTACGGACATGATTATTCATGTACACGATGCTATACTAAATGTAAGTGTCCTACGTATATGGATTTTCCTGTACACGACGCTATACTGGATGTAAGTGCACTATATATATGACTATTCCTGTACACGATGCTATACTGGTTGTAAGTGCCCTACGGACATGATTATTCCTGTACACGACGCTATACTGGATGTAAGTGCCCTATGTATATGGTTATTCGGACGTGGGAGTTTAGTGCTATACTGGATGTAAGTGCACTATGTATATGACTATTCCTGTACACGATGCTATACTGGTTGTAAGGGATATGATTATTCGTGTACACGACGCTATACTAGATGTAAGTGTCCTACGTATATGGATTTTACTGTACACGACGCTATACTGGATGTAAGTGCCCTACGGCTATGATTATTCGTGTACACGACGCTATACTAGATGTAAGTGTCCTACGTATATGGATTTTACTGTACACGACGCTATACTGGATGTAAGTGCACTATGTATATAATAATTCCTGTACCCGATGCTATACTGGATGTAAGTGCACTATATATATGACTATTCCTGTACACGATGCTATACTGGTTGTAAGTGCCCTACGGACATGATTATTCATGTACACAATGCTATACTGGATGTAAGTGCCCTGCGGATATGATTATTCCTGTACACGACGCTATACTGGATGTAAATACACTATGTATATGACTATTCCTGTACACGATGCTATACTGGATGTAAGTGCCCTATGTATATGAAAGTTCCTGTTCACGATGCTATACTGGATGTAAGTGCCCTACGGACATGATTATTCATGTACACGATGCTATACTAGATGTAAGTGTCCTACGTATATGATTGTTCCTGTACCCGATGCTATACTGGATGTAAGTGCCCTACGGCTATGATTATTCGTGTACACGACGCTATACTAGATGTAAGTTTCCTACGTATATGGATTTTACTGTACACGACGCTATACTGGATGTAAGTGCACTATGTATATAATAATTCCTGTACCCGATGCTATACTGGATGTAAGTGCACTATATATATGACTATTCCTGTACACGATGCTATACTGGTTGTAAGTGCCCTACGGACATGATTATTCATGTACACAATGCTATACTGGATGTAAGTGCCCTGCGGATATGATTATTCCTGTACACGACGCTATACTGGATGTAAATACACTATGTATATGATTATTCCTGTACACGATGCTATACTGGTAAGTGCACTATGTATATGAAAGTTCCTGTTCACGATGCTATACTGGATGTAAGTGCCCTACGGACATGATTATTCATGTACACGATGCTATACTAAATGTAAGTGTCCTACGTATATGGATTTTCCTGTACACGACGCTATACTGGATGTAAGTGCACTATATATATGACTATTCCTGTACACGATGCTATACTGGTTGTAAGTGCCCTACGGACATGATTATTCCTGTACACGACGCTATACTGGATGTAAGTGCCCTATGTATATGGTTATTCGGACGTGGGAGTTTAGTGCTATACTGGATGTAAGTGCACTATGTATATGACTATTCCTGTACACGATGCTATACTGGTTGTAAGGGATATGATTATTCGTGTACACGACGCTATACTAGATGTAAGTGTCCTACGTATATGGATTTTACTGTACACGACGCTATACTGGATGTAAGTGCCCTACGGCTATGATTATTCGTGTACACGACGCTATACTAGATGTAAGTGTCCTACGTATATGGATTTTACTGTACACGACGCTATACTGGATGTAAGTGCACTATGTATATAATAATTGCTGTACCCGATGCTATACTGGATATAAGTGCCCTACGGACATGATTATTCATGTACACGATGCTATACTAAATGTAAGTGTCCTACGTATATGGATTTTCCTGTACACGACGCTATACTGGATGTAAGTGCACTATATATATGACTATTCCTGTACACGATGCTATACTGGTTGTAAGTGCCCTACGGACATGATTATTCATGTACACAATGCTATACTGGATGTAAGTGCCCTGCGGATATGATTATTCCTGTACACGACGCTATACTGGATGTAAATACACTATGTATATGACTATTCCTGTACACGATGCTATACTGGGTGTAAGTGCCCTATGTATATGGTTATTCGGACGTGGGAGTTTAGTGCTATACTGGATGTAAGTGCCCTACGGATATGATTATTCCTGTACCCGTTGCTATACTAAATGTAAGTGTCCTACGTATATGATTATTCCTGTACCCGATGCTATACTGGATGTAAGTGCCATACGGACATGATTATTCATGTACACGATGCTATACTAGATGTAAGTGTCCTACGTATATGATTGTTCCTGTACCCGATGCTATACTGGTTGTAAGTGCCCTACGGACATGATTATTCATGTACACAATGCTATACTGGATGTAAGTGCCCTACGGATATAATTATTCCTGTACACGACGCTATACTGGATGTAAGTGCCCTACGTATATGATTATTCCTGTACCCGATGCTATACTGGATGTAAGTGCCCTACGGACATGATTATTCATGTACACGATGCTATACTAAATGTAAGTGTCCTACGTATATGGATTTTCCTGTACACGACGCTATACTGGATGTAAGTGCACTATGTATATGACTATTCTTGTACACGATGCTATACTGGTTGTAAGTGCCCTACGGACATGATTACTCCTGTACACGACGCTATACTGGATGCAAGTGCACTATGTATATGATTATTCCTGTACACGACGCTATACTAGATGTAAGTGTCCTACGTATATGAATTTTCCTGTACACGACGCTATACTGGATGCAAGTGCACTATGTATATGATTATTTCTGTACACGACGCTATACTGGATGCAAGTGCACTATGTATATGATTATTCCTGTACATGACGCTATACTAGATGTAAGTGTCCTACGGACATGATTATTCATGTACACGTTGCTATACTGGTTGTAAGTGTCCTACGGATATGATTATTCCTGTACACGACGCTATACTCGATGTAAGTGCACTATGTATATGATTATTCCTGTACCCGATGCTATACTGGATGTAGGTGTCCTACGAATATGACTATTCCTGTACATGACGCTATACTAGATGTAAGTGTCCTACGGACATGATTATTCATGTACACGTTGCTATACTGGTTGTAAGTGTCCTACGGATATGATTATTCCTGTACACGACGCTATACTCGATGTAAGTGCACTATGTATATGATTATTCCTGTACCCGATGCTATACTGGATGTAGGTGTCCTACGAATATGACTATTCCTGTACACGACGCTATACTGGATGTAAGTGCACTATGTATATGACTGTTCCTGTACACGATGCTATACTGGTTGTAAGTTCCCTACGGATACGATTATTCGTGTACACGATGCTATACTAGATGTAAGTGTCCTACGTATATGAATTTTCCTGTACACGACGCTATACTGGATGCAAGTGCAATATGTATATGACTATTCCTGTACATGATGCTATACTGGTTGTAAGTGCCCTACGGATATGATTATTCATGTACACGTTGCTATACTGGTTGTAAGTGTCCTACGGATATGATTATTCCTGTACACGACGCTATACTGGATGTAAGTGGACTATGTATATGATTATTCTTGTACCCGATGCTATATTGGATGTAGGTGTCCTACGCATATGACTATTCCTGTACACGACGCTATACTGGATGTAAGTGCACTATGTATATGACTGTTCCTGTACACGATGCTATACTGGTTGTAAGTTCCCTACGGATACGATTATTCGTGTACACGATGCTTTACTAGATGTAAGTGTCCTACGTATATGAATTTTCCTGTACACGACGCTATACTAGATGCAAGTGCAATATGTATATGACTATTCCTGTACATGATGCTATACTGGTTGTAAGTGCCCTACGGATATGATTTTTCCTGTACACGATGCTATACTGGATGTAAGTGCCCTACGGACATGATTATTCATGTACACGACGCTATACTGGATATAAGTGCAATACGGTTATGATTATTCGGACGTGGGAGTTGAGACAGCTCATCTAGGCTTGCTCTTATAAGATCTGTTCATGTGCAACTAGATACACTAATACGGCCCTATGTGTATACTGGGCGTATGAGTGCATGCACTAAGGTCTGTTCATGTGCACCTAGATACGCTAATACGGCCTACGCCTATACTGGGTGAATAAGTGTATGTCCCGTATTAAGATAAAGTCTGATTTTACTTCATATGATCATCGATGATTACTTCGCCACACGTGAATGTTATCGGGGAGTGCATTAGTTTCCTTGATAGTACGCTCAATTCTCTTAGCTTCTTATCAATCCCGGGTACACTAATGTTCTGCGCCACCGTCCACTCTATGTATGTTAAGGAGTTTTGGACGGTCGCAATCTCGAGGTCTCCTGCCAGATCCATCGTTTGCCTTTCACTATTTACCTCATTCTCCCGCCGGGTTTATGGGTGTGAATACTCTCATATAGAACTGACCTTCCTCAGTATCATTCACTCTCTTTGAATTATATATATATATATATATATATATATATATATAGGTGGTCACCAACCCCGAGTTCTTCTACCAAACGCGCATTAGCGCCGCCAAAGGCCTGGCCACCCACCCACGCATCACCGTAGAAGAAAACGGTGTGAGTCATCTCAACCACAATCTCAAAGTGGGGTCGCATGTGTGGGGATGGGAGTCGCTTATCTGGGCGTGCAAGCACATGTACTTCAACACGTATCAAAATGGCAGCCAGTTTGTGCGCCAGAACGACTTCTCAGGGCTACGGGAGTACCTGGTGCAGAAGGTGTGGAGTTTTTAGGGGGATTGAATTAGGTTATGTGGTCGTCTGTTACTTGTCCTATATATTAGTATTGATAATTGGAGTCTACCTGGTGCAGAAGGTGTGGCGTTTTTAGGGGGGTTGAATTGAGTTATCTGGTCGTCTATTACTTGTCCTATACATTAGTATTGAGAATTGGAGTCTACCTGGTGCAGAAGGTGTGGAGTTCTTAGGGGGGTTGGATTGTGTTATGTGATCGTCTCTTACTTGTCCTATCATGGACAGTTTTAATTCCTTTGCTGCCCGATAGCTTGATTGTGAGTACCTGATGCAGAGGGTCTGTGTTTGCCATGATTGCTACGCGTACATGTACTGTCTCATGCACAGGTTGGGCGTACCCACTGCAAAGGCACGTGCGTTTACGTTCATCATATGGCTCTGCTGCTCGTTACTGTGTAACGCGTATCTCTCTCGGCTTACATCAGGTCCTTTTAAACCGCACACAGTATAGAGTGCAACATATCTCCAACTATAAGACATTGTGATTTCTATCCAATGTGATATCGATCTGGAGGTCCGCATATCCGTCCCGGAATGATTGACGTTAAAACCCTAAACCACTACATCCATCATAGCCAGCAGACATGTTTTACTTAAACTACTACTTGTGAAGCACGTAGATACCTGGCTGGTTCAGCCTTCGTCAAAACCTGAGCAATATCTCTGGTATTCGCTTACCTGTTCTCCACTTACTAATGCACTCTCCAGATAACCAATTGCCTCCCATACTCAAAGCATACGATACGGATCACGCTACACGCCTCATGCTTTCTGTGATATATAGTGCAACACCATCGCATATAGGCTTAAACTCACACATGCCGTCGCTATCACCCCTGTCACACGCAGAGCATTCCCCTGGCTCTGAGCGCCGCCCGGGATCTGAATGGGAACGTGCCATTAGACGTGCTAGAATTCATCTTGCACATGATCGACTTTAACGACAACAAATACAACCTGGTATGTACTGGGTCTATGGAGACTTTGAGTGTGGTCTTGTACATGGCATGTACTAGGTCTAGGGAGACCGTGAGTATGGTCCATAGAGACTGTGAGTGTGGACTTATACATGGCATGTATAAGATCTGTTGTAGCTATTGAGTGTGCGCCTTGTTGGGTGTATTCGGTTCTTCACTTAAGAGTCACGCGAGCATTCTGCTCGGAATGTAACTCAACGTCAATACATACAATCTGATAGATAGACATACGGTGCACTGAGGCGTTTTATATATGCGCTCTATTGAATGCGTTTGCATCTGCACGGGTAGTTTAAATATGCGCTCTATTGAATGCGTTTGCATCCGCACGGATAGTGTACAAGGGCATTGATCACTAATCAAGCTACAACGACAAGTCATGTAGTCTAGGCTAGCTGCTGTGCCATCTTACAGATGGGCCTATCCATGTTTTCGCTCTTGTTCAGTGAGAGTGTATCAGTTCATCTCACACGTGAACGTCTTCGTCGGCTGCATGTTGCAACTGTGGCAGTATGTGCATACGTTGGGTTGAATGTACCAGGCACGTGTGTGTGATATAGTCGTACATATATACATCATTTCATCATTCCCTGATTTCCCCATTTCCTCCTTCGGTCAATTACTGCGTGGCGAGCAATCTGGATGCACCTACTGGTACCCAATGGTGCCTTTTAGGGTTTTTAGGGGTTTTAGAGTTTGGTGCCTAGTAACTATTTGGGCTCACCGAACTATCCATACTGAGGACTACGCTGTACTTGAGATTTCCGAGTTGTATCTGTTTTCGTACCACTAACTATGTGACGACCAATTCGATAGAGGAGGTGCGGATGTGATGAACATAGTCTGTTCGTGTGCAAGGCCCAATAGTAAAGGTTTGGGACAACTGCCTGCTACGGGATGAGTCTACTTCATGTCCCGTTCATTCCCATGGGATGAGTCTACCTCATATCCCATTCATTCCCATGGGACGAGTCTACCTCATATCCCATTCATTCCCATGGGATGAGTCTACCTCATACCCCATTCATTCCCATAGGATGAGTATAACACATATACCATTCATTCCCATGGAATCCTTCACAGCCAGGGTTTTAGGGTTAGGAGATCCTACCGATACGTTGACAGCCCCACTGGCGTCACCTGTTTTGAGACAGCTGCATATTTGACCCTTTGGATGTGATGGCCAGTATTTAAACAGGGTGCTCTATACACACAGACTTCTCAGTACCCATAACTGACCTGTACTAGACTGCTCAGTACCCATAGCTAACCTGTACTAGACTTCTCGGGACCCATAACTAACCTGTACTAGACCTGCCAGTACCCATAACTAACCTGTACTAGACCTGCCAGTACCCATAACTAACATGTACCTGCCACGCCTTACTTTCACCAGTTCTCGGACAACTACTACGTGATGAGCAATCTGGACGCCCTCGCTGGTGCCTTGTCTCCGAGTGCCGATCAGTCGAGCGACGTAGTGGACGACAAACTGCTGGGCAGGATAGTCTCTACGATCACGCGGTTACAGAACATGGACATGCTGATCCCATCGTATCGGTGGTGTGTGACGCAGGGGTGCTTGAGGGTATGTGGGTTTGCGTGGTGTGTTGCTTGAGGGTATGTGGGGTTGTGTGGTGTGTTGCTTGAGGGTATTTGGGGTTGTGTGGTATGTTGCTTGAGGGTATGTGGGGTTGTGTGGTGTGTTGCTTGAGGGTATATGGGGTTGTGTGGTGTTTTTGCAGTTACATGGACATGCTGATCCCATCGTATCGGTGCTGTGAGACGTAGGGATGCTTGAGGGTATGTGGGGTTGTGTGGTGTGTTGCTTGAGTGTATGTGGGGTTGTGTGGTGCGTTTGCAGTTAAGTTCGCCGGCATGGCTGTTCGTGCCCAATTGGTAGTGCTCTAGGATCGAGAACAACAACGGAGGGTGGTCTCCAGGCTGTGCTACGAATATACATAAACCGGTGAGATATACATTAACCGATCATGGATGCGATGCGTAAACTAGGGCTACCCGAGAGTATTCGGCGGACTAGTAAACCCTAAACCCATAACACTGTATTTGTCATCCCCATCGCACTGTGACTTGCACTCCAGGCAAGCCGTGGTACACATGTCGTAGTATAGCTCCGTGCCCTTTCCCGAATATTTCTGTTTCCGAATTGTGTCCGGTACTCATCATCTAATGCACTTTCTTTGTTTCTTTCGGTGTAGGTACTGACCCAACTATGTCTGAGCGATCGCTTCCACATCGACAACCTGCTCCAATTACTCACCAATCTCGCACAGTAAGTCTTGATTTCATACCACAGGCCCACACCAGTTGTAATGGTCAGGTGTAACTGTATTGGCGCCTCGTGTCTCATGCCTTGTTATGTAGAAGCAGTTTGGGGTGGCTCTATGTGTAGGCCTGGGGACAGTCACAGGAAGTTGATGACTATATTTCTTCACAGGAGGTTGATGACTATATTTCTACATATCGCTATCCAGTAGATATCCCCTGTGCATATGGCACGCGATGTTTTGGGTCCATCGTCTTATATCTGCGCGTGCCTGTGCGCGCACTCAGTACTGCGCAGGCCATATAACAAGTTGTTATTGTTGTCCGCGTGCTACGTAGTAGTGGTATTGCCCGAACATATGGCTTTCGATGCCTAGGATCAATCGCATTACATCTGCGTGTGCTTGTGCTCGGACTCAATGCTTCCGCAGGCGATGGAATCATGTTCTTGTTGTTATCCGCGTGCCGTCACAGGTTGACCAAACCCCCACCACCAACCCACGTGGATGAAGAAGTCGTTTCCTGTGATGCGCACATTGTGTGCAGTTTGTCAGTCGCTTTCTGCGCATCGTATCGGTTTGTGGTCTTCTACACCGCCTAACCAACATCTGCGGTGCGACAGATTACGACATATGCTCGCTCTTACCTTACTTTTTACGTGTATGCATATGTTTACGTTAGATATACATACACGTGTATATAAACACGATCCTATCAACTCAAGCTCTCTCTAGGTTGTATCTTGCGATATGTACAATATCTTCGATACAGACCACAGCGCAATAGCTCAGTCCGTCCTATGATACAGTTTATTCGACCACTCTGTGCTACCTTACAATCCAACCACTTTCATCATATCTCTTTGTATATACCCTCCCTTATCATACAAGTTCAACCACTCTCATTACCTCTCTTGGTATATACCCCCCCTCCTCATCATACAGTTCAGCCACTCTCATCATATCTCCTAGTATGTACCCCCCCTACTTATCATACAGTTTAAACACTCTCATCATATCTCTTGGGTATATATGCCCCTCCTATCATATACAGTTCAACCACTCTCATCATATATCTTTGGTATATTTTAATAGCACTCCTATCATACAGTTCAACCACTCGCATATCTCTTGGTATATACTGGTAAATACTCTCGCTTATCATACAGTTCGTTCGCGTCATATATCTTGGTATGTATGCTGGTGGTATATAGCCCCCCCCCTTTATCGTACAGTTTAACCACCCTCAACATATCTCTTGGTATATGCCCCCCCTTATCAATCGACAGTTCAACCACTCTCATCATATCTCTTGCTATATACCTGGTGTATATGCCTCTCCTCTATCACACAGTTCAACCACTCTCATCATATCTCCTGGTGTTTTGCCCCTATCTTACAATTCAACCACTCTCATCATATCTCTTGATATATACCTGGTATATACCCCCCCTCCCCCTATCATACAATTCAACCACTCTCATCATATCTCTTGGTATATACCTCCCCCTTTACTATACGCACCACTGACCACTTGACCACTACATGCCTGACATCGACTAGAACACCCCTTTCACTGTGTCGCATTGTGTCTCACTGTGTAGGTATGGTCAGTTTCGGGCGTTGCGGGTTGTGGCTGTGGAGTGTATGGCTGCGCTGAGTGAACAGCTCAAAATGCAATGCGTGGTGTTTATCGTGAATTGCGCCGAGCACGACCCAGACTACGGCATGAGACAGATAGCTATACGGGTAGGTGTAGCCGGTATACGTTTACTACACCGTGAACAGTTAGTAATAGGTGAACTCTTATACGTCTCTGAGGGTACAACCCGCTTGCGGTAGCCGAGACAGACGGAGATATGTATATGTGAATGTAAACATGTATATGCAAATGTATTTATGCATCTGTGTACATGGATAGTATGGTTGTACATGTGTGCGTGTGTGTTTGAGATTCTGCATAGACTGCTTTCAGGTGGACTGATTCCAGTGTATGTGCGTACGCATATGCACCACCTGGATGCGGGATCGTGATATCTTCTGTTTATATATGTGTGTGCGTATTCCAGCTAGCTGTAGATCCGCATGCGTGTCAGCGTTTGCGCCGTTGCAATGAGTGGTTTAGCATCTCCCTACGCCCTCCATGGGAAAGTTCGAGAAATTACTTGTGCTTATACACCACACTGCTTGTTCGCAGGGCTACGTCTACCATCGCAGGCGTTTTCAGTACGTCCTT
>LUCW03000527.1:17500-70000 GCA_001586965.3 Sphaeroforma sirkka
AGGCCTGGTGTCGGGTAGTGGTGGTGGTAGTGGTAGTGGTGAGGGTAAAGAAAAGGCACAGGTAGGGGCTGGTGCGACTGCGGACGAGCATGTAGGGGATACGATGGATGTGGTTATGGGCCAGGGCGTGGGTGTAGATACAGACCCTAGTGACCACCCGGCACTGGCCGTTGGTTGTAAGGCTAGGGCAAGCTACCGGGATGGGAGGAGTGGTGCAGACAACCATGGGGCTGTGAACAGATCAGTTGATGAAGGCGGAGTGTTGGAGGACCAGGCACAAGACACATGCCGCATGGACAGCAGCGATAGGACTACCAACGGCACTACCAGCCAGGGCGGTACTATACTCAAGTTTACGCGCAGTGGTGTGGAGAATGTGAGTAAGAGCGGAGGCGCCGCAAGCGCCGGTGGTGGTCTGGCTGCGGGTGCGAGTAGGAAGGATGGAGGGGGTGATGATATGGAGATGGGGGATGGGGAGGGTCTTCGGGAGGGCCTCGTCGGAAACGGAGACGCAAAATCTGATACCGAGGGGAATGAGCCGCAAATAGACGCCAACGGTACGCCCGCTTATGCACAGGAGGACGATGCAGCCAGGGGAGACGCAGCACACACGGAAGAAGAGCGCGAGATCTATGCTGAATTGGAGCAAGGCGAGACACGTGCGGGTGTGCCCGAGGCCAGCAGCCCTTATACGCATACGCGTGGGGATGAGAACAGCCAGGGCCAAGACAGTGCGCCGAACAGACTCGAATCCAGCGGGAAGATCGTCATCAATCGCGTGGATTTGGGCGTGTCGATGCGGTATGATGGCGAGGGTGAGGCGCATAGTGCCAGTGATGGGAGCGTCGGTAGTCATGGTAACCGTCCGAGAGCGTTCGACGCGAGTGAAGGGGCTGCTGCGGGTTCTGGGTATAGTGCCGGTGAAGACGGCGAGGTGGTACGTGATGTGCAAGCGTGTGTGTGGTGTGTGTGTGGTTTATGTGTTAGTGCCGGTGAAGACGGCGGGGTGGTACGTGATGTGTAAGCGTGTGTGTGGTGTGTGTGTGGTTTATGTGTCTATATATATATATATATATATATGTATATCTGATGAAGACGGCGAGGTGGTACGTGATGTGTAAGCGTGTGCGTGGTGTGTGTGTGGTGTATGTGTTGTATAATCTGGACGTGTGCGTGGTGTCTGTGTCCTGTCTATGCTGTATGTGTGATGTTCCTGGGCTTGGTGAGCGCGACAGACACTGACCCTGTGCCGAGTTCTCTGACCTAATGAATATCATTAAGCAATTGAGTACAGAAACAGCTTTCCAGCCCAACTTCCCTCCATGTCCATTGCCGTGGCTCAGCGATCGTCTGTTGACGTTGTTCTGCAAGTGTTCCAATGTAATAGTACAATGCATAGAACGCTCAGTGCTATCCTTGCGTAGGGCATCCCCTTGTACGACAGACTGTGTTATTGCGAAGGTGAACCCGTGTGTATACGTATGGGAGATTGGGCAGATACGTTAGATGTGCAAGTTATATCCGACGCGTGCGTGTGCTATTGCATGTGCAATATTCCACGACCACCTACGTTCATCGTGCCCAATTCATTCTTCTCGTTGCCTGACTTCCAATTCCGTTTTAACGCAGCAGCGCGAAAGTCTGAAAATCAAGATGTCGGCTCCGTCACTGTCAGGGGTATGTGCTTTTTTTCTGAGTGAGTCTACGTTCGTGTGTGTATATTGTTCGCCCAGCTCTACCCAATGGGCCGCGTCTTTTGACCATTGTATATACGGCTTGTCTCGTTTCCTGGTAAGCCCTTTGTTGTGCATGAGTGAGTTCTTGCTTATATGGATGTCTAGTAGTCACCTCAAGTATCAATGGGATGAGATCGAATCAACAGTACGTCATATGTACACGCACCATGCGCCTATGCCCAGTCCTGAAGCAACAAGCAATTGATTTATATTAGTACTCCCCACAGGCCACAGCCCCACATATAGCTCCACCACTCTCCCCTCTGGGCCCTGAGTCCATGACTCCTCTAGGAACCCATAGATATGAGAGCACTGCAAAATATAAAAGAATAAGAACAAAGGCGTACGTATACCCACGCTCACACTATCTCACGGAAAAAATGAACGTCATAGAATAGGACTTGGGTATATACACGTCATTTACAGCTATCCGAAGTTTTTATGTTGAAACTCTCAGACCGACTGTGTTGTGCGCATTTTTGTACACTGAATCAGGGCCCAATCCATAGTTGTGTTGACTTCTGGATATATATCACAGTACCAACTCCTACGCTTATACTAAACCCTTCAACTCTTTCATCTCGAACCACTTATAGGAGAATTCACAGAGATCGGAACGTAAAAAGCACAAGAAGCGACATAAGGAAAGGCACAAAGAGCGTCGTAGGGACGATCGTCACGAAGACCACAGGCACACCTCCCAGCGTGCCCGAGAGGATGTGTACTCGGAGTGACAGCGCAATGCGACACGCGTACAAGAATAAACGTATTGTGTGGATAAAAGTTTTATAACGAATAAAAATATAAGGATGAACAACCTCCGTGGGTGGCACAATGCTGTAAGAGAATTCGTTGTAGATGAGTCAGACATGCAGAACACCGTTATCTCACGAATCAAGTACAAATATATTGAGATGGAGAGCATAAAGTGTACCAATGTAGTATGAGACAATATCGACCGGCGTATGACGTAAGTTACAGGTTGGAGTGGTTATCTATGATGTACACATGCTTTAATTGCCAGACAGGTGCATTTGTATTTACGTGATTCATCCAGAAGTCAAAACCTGTGTCATCCTTCGATGTAACAAGTTTTACACACCCACTGTGCTTCCTGAATCATGTGCGTATTCGTTTTCGGCATCACAAGGGATTACTTCAGTACACAGATCGTGAGAATATCAAATGTACGACACTTAACTCTAAAATGAAAAGCACAAACTAGCATAATGACCCAATACCATATACCTGAACATTCAAGTACGTACCTGTATATATGTAAATCATGTATTCTCAAATGTTATTGTTTTCGTATCAAATGTAGCGCATGATGTGTTGTTGAATGTGATTATATTCTTATCACATGTAGCGTATGATGTATTGTTGTATGTTATTGTATTCGTATCACATGTAGAATGGACCTAACATTATTTGGGATTATATTTCTATCACATGTAGCGTACAATGTATTCTTAAATGTGATTCTATATTTATTCATCCTGTCTGATTTAAGCCTTGTGTCGAGGCAGTTTCAAATAACAGTCCACCACTATTAAACAAGGCCAAGAAATTATATAGCGAAATTGCAGGTATGAACATATATTCTTGAATTGAAGCTCTGTAAGTATATTGGACTGATTCTATTGTGCAATGGCGATGCGGGGTACCACATTCTGCAGTCATTATTTATCAATAATGATTCGTTGAATCCTGATCGTTGGTGCCTGTTGCACGTCTTGTAGTGATTAATTGTCTTAAGTAAATCTCAATGATTGTGCTCTCATGTACGGCGTGTACTTTAAACTTAATACCCGTACGAAGGCTCACATTCTGCGAATCGAGGCGCTGCACATTCGTTAGCGTCCAAATTTAGTGTCAATGGACACCATCCCTCGGCACTGGCTGGGTACCGTGCCCTACCGCTTGCTTCAAAGCCAATACTATCGCAAACAGATGTCACATTCAAGGGCATCTCCATGGTACAATCTACTAAGCAACTATCTAGATCAGGCCTTTTCTTGATGGTCGACACGCCCATCGCCCGAGACGTGGCGCAGTAGAAACATCGACTGGTGAAGTACTCCGTATTGAGCACCGGTTTGTCCCTGATGGTGGAGGGGCAATATATGGATACGTTTTAAAAGGGAATATATGTGGATCGCGGATACTCAGCAAATGAAGTGTAAACATAAATTCTGACCGATAAGTGTGTTTTTTAAGATATGCATACTTATGAAAGATCGAATGCATATACTGATTAAGTAGATAGCTGGTGTTTCAAAATGGATTGGTCAATGCAAGTCTAAGTGAAAATCGATAGGACATACCTGTGGAGAAAAGGCCAGTAATTATCAATATTTCCATTGATAAAGGCTTCCTCATTCACCACCATATCGTAAGTGTCACTTAGGAGGAATGCAAACTCATTCGAATTCTTTAGTGCCACGGACATGCCTCGTGCGTGTGCTTGTCTGACACACCACTTGTCAAATTGCAATTGCAAAGTCAGGTCGATGTTACCCTGCACTCGAAGAAGAGGAAAAACAGCGAGTGATAAAAATATAAATAGCACAGCTGAAAATTGTCAAGAATAGAGAGGAAGTAAGTTTTGAATGTCCGTGTACATTCAAACCAAATACTAACCTCTAGCTCATGCTCATAAATTACAATGTCTGGATTCAATATTAAGGTGAGAGAATGATAGCACAGGTGAAAATCAGAAGGAATATTTGGAAACACCGAACAGATACTTACCGCTAGTCCGTGCTCGTGAATAATAATGTCTGGATTATCGAATTCCACAGCATCGCATCCTTTTGCCTTTGCAGCGTCTAAGCGATTCATCATGATTGGCCCGATAATGTCAAAGCGTCGAAGATCTAGCCAAGCCTCATCATCGAAAACGTCGCCGGTACCGAACAGCAAGGGTCCGCCTTGAATAAAGGCAGGGAACAGTTTCTGATCTATCCGCCATTTCTCAGTGCTACCAGCCGAGAAATAGCACATTACCTTGCGTCCTATAATTGCATATCAAGACGTATGCAGATTGTTCAATTGGTTAGCGAGCCTTTTGTGGTGGTACAATTCAGAAGGTCAACGCTGATTTTTTGGTATCTTATCATCAACATACTTGAATGCCAAATATCATATTTACCTGCTGCATGCAGAGAAGCAATTGTGCTGTCTGGCGTATCGAAATCGATGTCATACAGTGGGACGTCGTGGGATTCGTCAATAGTATCCTGCAATTGCCATTGCCATCTGATACCCTTTTTGGGTTTATATCTGTCCACGGCTAGGTATGAATAGAAGTGAAGGGTTTGTATTTATGGATTGACTGCACATATTCTCATTAAAACCGTAACACTCATGCCTCATACGAACCACATATTCAAAAAAAATCCGTTACTACCACTTACTTTCACTATTTGTTGGGATAGATATATCGCCGATGACGCGACTACAAGAAGTTCCGGTAAACCGACTGTCGCATGTGCACTTTCCGGTGATAGGATCGCATGTACCATGTCCGCTGCAACTTGCTGGGCACGATTTCGGTACGAAGCCGGGCGCTTGTATGACGCTACTCGTGTTAAAAGGGTATATGTATTTAGATTCGTCTATTGACAACACGTATCAGACTTATCAATAGAGCAGCAAAGTACGCACTTGTAACACAAATTGTAACACATATGGATCGTACCTATCAATCTGCTCGATCAGTATTCTTGCAGGGCACAATTCTGCGGCAAATTTTACCGAGTTCCTACGGTCGCTGTGAGTCGTGACAGAGAGTGGGATCGGGTGACAATCCGATGCGTTAGCCCCTTTAGTTGCCAGTACCGTACCATCGTGTAGAACCAAACACGGTGCTGCAAACGAGTAGGTCGCCGCTACTTGCTTCGTGTCTTGATTGTTGTCGGCCATTTTCCATCCATTTGGTATGTATGTTTCATTGCTTTCGCAGTCGGTATCTACAAACACGACTTGCTCGGGGAGTCCACCTTGTAACGTTGCGTAAATAACACCAGAAGGCATCACGATTGAATTCTGAATGTTCTCGGGCATGCAGTCTGCTGGAGCACTTCCGCTTGTTTCCCTTGGCCAAGCACAAATATTGTCGTTGCTAACTGGGTCACACAAACCGCAGTCTCGGGAACATGATAGACAGGTCTCCCCGTCGGTTGTACTACACGCTCCGTCGCCGCATGTAGGTGCACACACACCGCAATCTATTGGACACCTGAAGCAGCTCTCGGTGGATTCGCATGCTCCATTACCACATAATTCTGTCAATGGGCAATCGATAGGGCAATTGAATGGCGTTTCATAGAAGTTGTGGTATCCCAATTCGTTAAAGTCCTCACAAATACCATTCCCACATACACTATTTGTTTTAAGACAATCGTCTGAATTTGCTATTCCGTTTTCTCCATCTTCGCACACGCCATTCCCGGGTATCGATGTGCACGGGCAGTCCTGAGGACATGTTTTGCACCACTCACCTTCGCCGCAAACACCATCACCACATTGTGCTTTCCACTCCGACCAGGACACCGTCAAATTCTGCAGCACTTCATTCCGCGGCTTCATCTCTGCAATCTGTTGTAAAGTCAGAGCGGGAGGAGTTGTACTTGGTACCGGTATTGTGGAAGGTTGCACACTTGGCATTGTATTGGAGCCTTGCGCTGTGCCGTCGCTATTCGTACCAGATAGTGTACCGGTTGCTGCTAGTACACCTACGATAATACCAATTAAAACTAAAATAGCGAGTATGCAACTGGCAGTTTTTATTTTCGTAGTGCATCGTTGGGTCTTTTCAGTATGCTTGGAATGTGATTTTCCGGTTTCTAGTTTGACCATTTTGCCTATATATATATAAGCTTTGGTCTGTTTTGATAGAGGTTGGTAGACGGGGTTGGTAGACTACACAAACGATTTGTAGATATACGGTTTCGAACACGGACAAACAACTTTATATACTGTTTGTATTTTCCACATGATAAAACAATCACATACCTCAACGTGGCTATATACCCAGTTTTCCATCCCAACATTGCCGATGCGCCGTTACGCAGCTACACAGTGTTGTATACACAGTTTCTTCTACTTGAATGCCACGAATTATTTAAATTCATTCTACTGTCATGTAACAAAATTTTCAGGTTATTTCAAATAGATCTTAATAGAAGTATGCTGTGCGTCGAATGAACATACAGATTCCTTTGCCATAGTTTTCTTTACATACAATCTAACCATTCTTTGTTTGTTGACATGTGTGGAGATTCTGACCTTCAGCCATTCAATATGGCTTCACCAATCACGAGTCACTTCATCTATTTGGGTACAGTTTTTAACTATTTATATATAAATTTTTGTTTTTCTTGAAACAAAGCAGTTTTTTCCTTGCGGTTTACATTCTAAATAATGATCGACCATCTCTGGCAAAAACAACCGCAATGAATTTAGTTATTTTTATAAAATGTACATTATTTTTTGTTTTATTCTACAAAATGACATTCAGATATTGAAATAAATATTTACCCGGCATTTTAAATATAAAAAATACATACTGAACATACATAATAAAAACAAATAGTTGTTTTAAAAAAATTAAATATTTACATCAGTGACAGTCTGGAAAGGCGGAAAGTGGAAACGCTTGTCTAAAAACAAAAAAAAACACAATAAAATAAATATTTAAAGTCGTCTTTTTGTGTCGAACTTCAAAATTCAAGACCGCGAGATATTCACGCCAGACTACAGTGTATTAGCTTTAAATGTCATGATAATTAAATCTTACATAATAGCGAGATGCCTTCCCTGACGGATAGTCGAGCTTAAAAATGAGCTAAAGAAGCCTCCCACTACCATCCACCTATCTGTTGTTGGATCAGGTATCTGTGCCTATTTAGTGTGGTGGTATAATATTCACAACAAAACTAACATACACCCAACAAGTTCAATAGTGAATTTTTAATTTTTTTGGGTGTTGCTGAGTGGAAGAGTTTATCAATATGTAGTTAATTGTGTACATATTAATGTGCCTCTGGAAATTATGAAGAAGGAAGTATGGCACATTGAACATGTCTAAATATTATCCATTCCTCATCCATATTATACACCTGAAAATATTTGTATATACTATAATGAACTGGTAGTATTCTTAGAAGGAACATACGTGCAGGTAAAAATCACAGCATATATTCCGCCTCTCATATTATACGTATTGTGTTTCTATACATGTGCGAATTACAAATTAACGTTTTTTATTATTATTCTATATGTTGAACTCAGACTATATATATATATATATATATATATATATATATTATATATATGTATATGTATATCCATATCTATATATTGTATATATATATATATATATTATATATATATATATATATATATATATATATATATATGCATATTACATATACATATACATATATATATATAATACGCAGCATTAATATATCCAATATAGTTATAATATATATATATGCATACATGTACATGCATGGCATATATATCCCATATAATAATCTGCAATGTTGTTAATGATAGATTATTATTATTATTGATTATTATTTTACATATTATATATATGGCCAATATTATATTATTGGCCATACATAATATGCAACATACACATATTATATTATATGCATAAATACATAATATTACACATGCATATATATTGCCACATATTATATACTAACATTATATTAACAATATTATTATTCATACATATTAATATTGGCCATATTATGCAACAATACATTACATACATACATATACATACATCATATTATATGTACATTATTGATAATACATTATTATTATACATGCATATATATTATTATTGTATAATATAATATATGATGTATGTTATAGCATACACATGCATATATATTAATAACATACTTATTCATAATAAACATTATATATATTATAATATTGACATATACATACATACATATTATTACATATTATGTATTGTTATATTATAATATATAATTATTATTACGGCATAATTATAATATACATGGCTGCCAATTAATATATATATTACTATTGGCATACATACTGCATTATACATACAGCTATGTTAATCCATGTACACCATATGCCATATCATTAATGCATTTGTTAATGGCTTATACATGCCATAAACACGTACATAATGCCAGTAATTGTAGCCACATGTGTTACATATTATTATTAGCAATTATGTATGCCTCATAATAATTATGTAATAATAATAATAATATTATTGAATATATTTATTATAATATGTATATGTATATACATTATTATTATTATAATATTATTATATACACATATTATTACATATACATAATATTATACATAGTATGGCATATGTAGCTATTAATACATAATACATACATAATATTAATAATGTACAATACACAATATGTGCATAATATGCATGATATTGATACATATAATATTGTTAATATTATATATATTATATTATTATTATTATGCATATTAATATGCTACATATACATAATATTATGCATATATTATATATAATAATATAATACATTACACATGCATTACATACATAATACATATACATATACATTATTATGCCATATACATAATAACAATAATGCAACATGCAGCCACATAGTGTTACATCTTCCTTCTATTATTCATACGCACATGCATATATAATAAATGTAATACAGACAGACAGAGATATAAAAAACATATGCATGAGTTTATATTGTACATGAACATAATATATGGACGTCCTGTACATTATTATATAATATGTATTAATATTATTATACATATTGTAATAATAATATTACATATATGTATTATACATTATATGCATATAATACAATATACATATATAATTGTATATTGCTATTATTACATACATATATATATATACATACCATATACATTATACAATAACACATAATACATATATGTATATTATATATGGAACATACAATATATAAGATATTACATACCGTTGTATGTATAGGCATGTATGTATATTATATATATAATAATATATATTATATATACATAATCATTAATAATAATATATAATAATAATATATATAAATTATTAATAATACATATATATATAATATTACATATTACATGATATTGGTTATTACATACATGTGCGTACGTGCGTGTGTGTGTGTATGTATGTATGGCCAATATATTACATATGTGCATATATAATATTATTATATAGCCATAATAATATGCATGATTATTCATTAGCATATATATTATTATAGTATATCCCATATCATCACATCTGTGCAACATACATAAACATAAACGCGTTTATGCAGTGGTTTACACACGCCTATGTTGATACCTATATCGATCAATCCTTATTATGTTAGTCATGTGCCATATGTACATATATTATTACATACATGCATTATAATATTATATATTATATATATATATATAATATTATTATGTTTATATTGTTTGTTATTGTTTATTTTTGCATCATTCTAATAATATATATATGTATTATTATTATGTCATGTATATATAATATGTATTATGTCATATTCACATACATTATGCATTTATGTATTATGCATGCATAATATTGTAATATTGTTTACATGATGGTAATTATATAATAATTATATATATAATCATATACTAATATATATATATATATATATACATGTGTGTGCAGAGAGATAGATAGATAGACAATGTTTTATATAATATATATGTATGTATATATATGTATACGTTATTATATATATATATATATATATATATATAATATATATATATATAATATATATTATGCATATATATACATATTATTATATATATGTATTTTATATGCACGCACACATATACACATACATATATATATATATATATATATATATATATATATATATATATATATATATATATATATATATATATATATATATATATATATATATATATATATATATTTGTATGTCAATAATGGTATGTCTCTGATATGGATCCTTGTGTAAGTCTTGTTGATCTGCGCGATAGCCATGTTTTCTTCGTAATAAAAAAACAAAAAAAGCGTGTAGTCGAGCGTGTGGTCTATATTCATGGATTTTTTAGTTTTGGACTCGAAAGATAGTGTGATAGATATATAACTCATGGGTTGAAAACTAATCAAGCGGAATGTTTGATTTTCTGTACCTTGTCTGATTTTTCGGAAATATTCTTTCAGCTATATACATGCTTTAAAGTATGCACTACCCTTTTGTGGTATCGACGATATCTCTCGAACGTTATTTCTTTGATTTGCACACATCAGTGCCAAGTTTCTTTTCTTGGGACAAAGATCGAATTCAGTGTTTTATATATGAATGTTCTTAATTCCTTCTGAAAAATGTGGATCCAATTTTTAGGGTTGGTTTTAGATCCGGATTGCTGGGGGTAAAACTGGGTGTACTTAGAAATGATTAGTTCATAAGCTATGTATATCCAGTCGATATGCAATTATGCAATTCTGGCGCATTGTGTAAAATTCGCAAATAATTTGATCCTGCTTTCAAGTCGCGTATTTCTTTCTATCTATCGTTCTCCGCAAACGCCACACCAGACAGCTCACCACTGCACTCTTTTGCATCTTTAAAAGAGGTGTAAACAATTTCTTATCGACGAATTCTCGTCGTGGTGCCATTATTCTGGTTGCGAAGACAACCTCACACATCAGGAGCGATCGTATATGAAATGGCGCCCCAATATAACTTGCGGAAGAATCGTATTTGATTGCGAATAATAAAGATATTTGTGTTCGATTGCACACTCGTCAAGCGCATCCATTTCAATTGCTATTTCAAAATGGTCTCCAAATATTAGTTCTGATATCATTGGTGCTACATTTCATATTTCTGTTCTTATTTCCAACTGCGTAGAGAGCCTAGTGAAGGCAACTTATTCAGATACACAAGCGCACTCCTTGAAGATGATCTTGAGGTGCAGTTTTGAATCATAATAGGGTACAGGTCTAAAAATGGGCCGATGATTCTAGGGATGCTAACTTTAAGCGTAATTGTGCATCACAATGCCAAAGTTTTGTATGACCAAGAATAAACAAAATTATGCGCACCCACGATTATCTGAGTCTTAATTATATCACTTCTAACCATGTACTCTCGGAAGGGGGTTCACACTTTCTATCGCATAGTAACTGAATCCGTAGTTTTGCGGGATTTACTGGCACCAGGTGAGCCTATCTAATGATATTACTCTGTAGATGCAGCTACGAGTAGAGTGCCCAGTCCATGTATGAGTTTAGAAAGTGGATAGGCATACTCAGATAGTCATGCATACTGGCGGAAATGACCCAATTTAATACACAAGAATACATAACATCTTGAGTAGCCTGCGAGAGATCACGAGCCCTTTGCACGGCCAAACATTGCAGTCCACGGAGGAGTAATCAGCATTTGAGCTGTTTGTAATTTGTAGCTGCAAATTTTTTGTATGTACTCTATAAATGTGCCATGGTATAGCACGATCCCGTTCACGCGTTAGTCTAAGCTGTTGCCAATACTGTGTTGAACACAAAAACTGCACATTGGACGTGGTAATATGAAGATTCTCTGAAAGATCTGATCACCACATCCGAATTCGCTGTTTTGATGCAATGCGCGTTGGTGTCTGTACTCAGAGTCAATGATAGACGTATTTGTCAAGGAGTGTCATAATCTGAGTATTTTGGACAGAATGAGACAATAGAATTTTGGCTGACAGTGATTAGTGTAATTTATATCAAACGTGTCAAGGGAAGAGAGTACAATTACCACTAAACCTGGGAGGGTGCGATCGGCCTGCTTTGTTGGCTTGGTAGGAGCAGACCGTATTGTGATGAGTGGCCACGTGAACTCACACCCCATACCTCAAATGCTCTTGCATATTTATGTGTAGCTAATCAGTCACATCTCGCCCTCAGGAATTAGAAGGCGACGTTCCGGAGCAAGAACAGCATGGCCACACTCGAGATATCAAACTATCTATGAGCAATCAAAGGTCGGACAGGATCCGTATAAAAACCAGCAATTGCACTTGGAAAGTCAGTCACATCACATTGCAGCTGTGAGTATCTATCAGACACGCCCCCATCAACAAACCATCAAGATGGTTCAAAGTTTCTATTCTACTGAATCCAACACCAAGGACGCCACTGGGTCTAACACTAAGCGGCGCTGCACAAAACCAGTGCAAATCGCAATTGTCGTTGCTGCTGTGCTACTGATTGCTGGTATTATCATAGGAGCGTTAGCAGCTACCGGCACTTTCTCAAGTTCATCTTCTAGTGCTTCCGCACAGGGGTCTGTACAATCTGAAGCACCCACAACCAGTCTGCCACCGAGCACCAAGCCTATTTCATCCATCGAAGTGACCCCACCATTACCGAGTGCCACTTCACCTTTGCCTACGCCGCCTTCAGAATCAGAAATTGCTCAGATGAAGCCGCGAATTGAGGTCCTGGAGAATCTGACACTGTCTTGGGCGGAGTGGTGGGCCCAATGCGGCGATGGAGTATGTGGAGAGGGTGAGTGGTGCAGAACATGTCCGCAGGACTGCCCATGCACCGCGATACCTGGAAATGGTGTGTGCGAGGACGGAGAGAACGGAGTGACAGATCCAGACGATTGTCTCAAAATGAATAGCGTGTGCGGGAACGGTATATGCGAGGACTGGAGTAGTATGGGGTACCACAACTTTTATGAGTCACCTTACAACTGCCCTATCGATTGCCCACTTGAAGAGGAGTGTGGTAACGGGATTTGCGAATCTACAGAAAGTTGTTTCAGATGCCCAGCGGATTGCGGTGTTTGCGCGCCCACGTGCGGCGATGGTGAGTGCAATGCGTCAATCGGAGAGACCTGTACAACATGCACACGAGACTGTGGCTTGTGTGAGGCAATCAGCAACGACAACATCTGCGCATGGCCAAAAGAAACCAGTGGGACGACATCATCGGATTGTATCCCTGCAAACATTCAGAATAGCGTTGTGATGCCCTTTGGCGTGATGTATGCGACACTAGGCGAGACTTCTCCCGAACAGGTTCCATACGAAGATAGTGATTGTGATAGCACCGAAACTTATTTACCTAATGGGTGGAAAATAGCTGACAACAATCAACATAGCAAGGAGGTGGCTGCAGCTTATCCTTTCGCAACACCCTGTGTTGTCCTTAGTGACGGTACAGTGCTACCGACAAAAGGGAGCAACGCGACATATTGTCATCCAGTCCCACTCGTGATCACGACTCACAGCGATCGTAGGGTTTCAGTGCAGTTTCTTACAGAACTCTGTCCGGCAAGAATCTTAATTGAGCAGATTGACAGGTGAGATACTTAATTGAATCCATACACTTGCGTTGGTTGTCTATCTTCTTTGTTTTAGCAGCATATTTATAATTTAGATATACTGGCATGTTTATTATACTTGGCTCGAAAATTCGATTAATTTTGATGGCACACCAAATTCCTTCACCTATACTGATAGCGTGCTGAGAGCACCGGGATTCACTGCTAAAGCATGTCCGGCAAATTGTAATGGTCATGGATCGTGCGACCCAATCAATGGAAAGTGTACCTGCGATAGTCGTTATACCGGAACCGAATGTGGCCGTATAATGGGCGACATATCTATCCCGGCGAACCATGAGAGTGAGTCAGGTGTCAGTCAGTCAATTCATCGTATGAAGTCTGCGTGCGAATGAATTCCATCGATTAATTGCAAGCTCTGGTTGTCCCATTCTGGTGCACATTTTAATGGCGAAGCTTATATTCAATACTTTCCTTGATCGTATTTTAAAAGCTCCTATTGAATCTTTGAATCAATTATGATCGTGTGCAGATGTAAAGAGGTACAGGCCCCAAAAAGGAATCAGATGGCAGTGGCAACTGCAGGATACAATCGACGAGTCTCATGATGTCCCACTATACGATGTCGATATCTACACGCCAGCTAGCACAATTGATTCTCTCCATGCGGCAGGTAATATATACGAGTGGATGCAATAGAGGCAACGCTGTGTTTGCGGGTGTTAGGATAGTTTTCTTTTTGACAAATGCGCATGCTCATTCAAAGTTTTGCAAATGCGTTTACAGGGCGTAAAGTGATGTGCTATTTTTCAGCTGGAAGTTATGAAGATTGGCGAACGGATCGGGCCCTATTTCCTGAATTCATAAAAGGTGGGTCTCTTATGTTTGGAGAGGGCGACGTATTTACTGATGAGGCATGGTTGGATATACGCCGGATTGATATTATCGCGCCGATTATGATGGATCGCTTAGACGCTGCAAAGGCAAAAGGATGTGACGCTTTGGAATTCGATAACCCAGACGTTATAATTCACGAGCATGGACTTGAGGTTAGTACCTGTTTGGTATACCCAAACATTCAGAATCTGCTAAACACGTCTATACCAACAACTTTATTCCTGATTGTCAACTGTACTATAATACATTAATCACCTTAATATTTCTCCTTTTCTCCGAGTGCAGGGCAACATTGATCTGACTCTGCAATTGCAATTTGATATATGGTGTGTTAGACAGGCACATGCACGAGGCATGTCCGTGGCACTAAAGAATTCGAATGAGTTTGCATTCCTCCTAAGTGACACTTACGATATGGTGGTAAATGAAGAAGCCTTCATTAACGGAAATATTGATAATTACTGGCCCTTTCTCCACAGGTATGTTCTTTCGATTTCAATTCAATTTACATTCAAGGAATATTTATCTAAACTTTTGAAACAGAATTGATTCCTAATATCATCTGTATGATATGTATTTATTTTGATCAAGTTCTAAAACTATTATTAGTCCATACACACGGACAGTTTCCCAAATAGATCATGCAAACACTTCCACCGATACAAAAACACTACATCAATTACCTCGTAAACTTGAAAATTATAAACTCTCTTCCCCATTCAATACAGGAACAAACCAGTGCTGAACACCGAGTATTTCACATCGAGGTGCTTTTATTGTGCCACTGCTAAAGCAATGGGCGTATCAACTATTAAGAAGAGACCGGATCTCGACAGTTGCATGGTAGATTGCACGATGGATATGCCCTTGAGTGTTACATCTGTTTGCGATGATATTGGATTCCACACAGCAGGTAGAGCTAAATTCCCAGCAAATGCGGATGGTTGGTGCCCAATGACAAAAAATATGGACATCGCAGAGTGTGCAAATACCCGATTTGGGGAATGCGAGCCATCTTATGGGTACTAGTTGCATCTTGGACTTTGATTAAATACAATGAAATCTTAGGTAGCACATAGAAACGTCTATTAAATACAATAAATGATCAGACAGTACATAGTACCATTAACAATATATCATATTCAAATGAACTAAAAATCGGTATAATTAGATTATAAATACACTAGATATTTAATAGACCTAGGACGGGGTTGCAACGAATAATCAAAATCGAATTATTTGTCATTATTATGTAGTACAGAGTCTTTCAAGGACGCACAAACATATTTACATCATCGTGTGCGAGCTGAGCTTTCAGCTGTTGGATCAGCGAGGCTTGAAAGTTTGTGCCGTTCTCAGCTTCGGCCCTGTGCCCTTGGGAATGGGGAATTGGGTCGACATTTCACATTCGATATAATCAAATAAATCGTCATCGACTGTTATCTTTTGATCGGGATCGCTGATTGGTCAGTGATTGTTTTTTCAGAAATCCTCGCGGCTCGCGCTCTTTACATTATTTTTTATTCAACAAGATGATTCAGTTTCAGTGTTATTTTAAGACAAATACCGAGACGCATGAAAGATTTCAGTGCACTGTTGGACCTGGTGTTAGTTTCACTCGAACAGCTGTGGCTACTACCGCAGATGATGGAAGTGAATACTATTCTGACGGTAACAAGAGTAGTGTAGTATACGTAGTGGTAAATACAATACAAAATCAACTTGTGTGAAGCACATCTGCGCATTTGTTTCACTACGATGCCGGCCGCAGCGACATGGCTCCGCATCGCGGAGAGAGGCTTAGCTTTATCTGCAGCATACTTCTTGGCACGTAAACTGAAGCGATACGGGCTTTTGACTACCACGGTATGGTTGCGCATGCCTATGTTTCTCAACGGGGCATCTCAATTAGTTAATGGGAACCGTGGAAATACATGCATTTCAAGTAGTCGAGAGTCGACGAAGCATTTGGGTACCTGTTGTATGGTCTATACATGATATTGACCTAAGATCATGATGAATGTAGCGCGCATAACGAGTTTTCTACTTACGTGACATTTTGGTAGCTGTGATTATGCTTCGTTTATAAAACGACTTGTGTTCGTGTATGCATACGTGCCAATGTCCTTTATTTTGTCTTCATTTGTACAATTTTGGACGAACACTTCCGTGTTCAACATCAAATTATATTCGTTTAATACTATCAAGCTGATCATGCGCAATATAGCCCCTCTGACGCAAGATCACCGAGTGCGAAGTGGAGGTGTTCTACAAAGAACCATGTCTGTCTTTGTGTCAGAGTAGTTTACAGGTAGACTGATTGATCCCGTAAAGAAACAGATTTCAATTCGGTACAAACACTCTATAGAGTAATTTGAGAAGCACAAGTGTTGTATATATATAGAATGTAGCACACACTTATGTGATAACCTTGCTATTCGCATGAGCAAATACGAAATGGCTTTAGTAAAGAGAATCCAGTTTCTTAGCATGAATCAACAATATAACTTTTATGCAAAACTGTTCATAACCTCGATCGATAGCGAAATTGTCGAAAGCTATTATTCGATGATATTTACACGTTATCTCATGTACCTAGTCGTAATACTAGCAAATTAAACCTAAAGAAGGCTTGCAGTTACATGAAACATGCACATATACGGGTGGGCGCTGATATTCGTTTACGGTGAGCAGATTAAGCGCAAGTTAAAACAATCTTAGGTAGTACTATATTCACATAGATTCTTCTCATATCTTGTTTTCTTGTAATGTACAATAGTTTGAATTGAAATGTAGGGTTTACCGGATCGACTACAGCCCAGACTACTCAAATATTCGCCAAATCGACTTAAATTAACTTCTGTATTTGCTCCAGGTTTATGTGGTGGGCAATATTTGTGAGGCCGCATCCGATGTGAGTACGACCCTAGGGTGGGTTCATAAGACCGTGTCCGCGTCTGTAGGTATGTCTGTAGCACCTATGTATAGGCTAGCGTGTGTGGCACATAAACGATAGCGATTTCAGAGATGATCCGTGATACGTAAATGTCTTAAGTCTAGATATAGTTATATACTACTCAGCATTGTCACATTGCGAGTGTTCACGGAACGATGCGGGCTTCATCGATGCTAAAGAGCTAGATGGTCACGCAATATTGTCATCTATAGAATTGTTTCTTGAACGACACATAAATGCGACTGTTTATTATTGACATTACAAATATAGACGCTGCCAGGGATCAAGGATCACAGCCAGAGACAAGTGACGTAGCGGAAGAGAGGTGAGTGCATGTGCTTTTATTTGTGCTTTTGTGGGCGATGAATGTATTTCAATATTTTCATATGTGCATATGTGTATTCATGTAGTCCACGATTCGCATTCCTCCTTCGTCAATACTTATGGTCCTAAATAAAGTTGCTTGAGCTCAACGACTGCAAGAATGTATGTCAAGAACAGTTTAGAAAGCGTTTATCTCATCTCAGGGTATTTTATTTTTGGTACAACAGAGACCCTATCAGGACAGCACCCAAACCTCTACCGCAAGCGAAAACCCGCAAGGGCATAGCCATTGCATTGCCGATAAAAGGCATGTCGAAGGAAGAGATTATCTCTACACTCGTCAAATTGAAGTACAAGGATCACACGCCGGTGTCACAGATACAGCCTACGGACACTTCTCCGTTTGCCCAGACACTCAGGGTCACCAACCCCGCAACATCGGCATCAGCGCTACCCACAGGTATACTTCCGAACTCTCGCTATAGTTTCTCCCGCATATGATATATATCTATCCTACAGCTGGAAAGTTTTACACTCTCACCGTCGCTCTTGATTTACAAACGAATATTACAGTAGCAGATGCATCTTTGGTGGATGATAGAGAAAGTTTGGTCCTAGATACCCTTGCGGCAGGTACGGCGGAGGTTAAGGCTTCGCGAAACTTGTATGTGAGAGGCGCAGCAACCAATACTGGGCCTATAGTCACTCCTTCTCGCAATCTATCACGGTCGGTACCACGTGTATTGCATCGCCAAACTCCCGAGGTAAGTTTATGAGTTTTTGGATGTGGCTGTGATCGTGTTGTTGAAAGATTGTAAAAGGACAGTTTATACTAATGTTACATTCGTAGTGCAATTATGTGAGAATTTGATAGATGTTTCATATTTGTGCTGTATGTTTGCTTGAGAAAGTCTTTGCACACGTAGAGTATATACTGATGTGAATACGCCTTACTGGCTTCGGTGTACAGTTCAGAGCATTCAGTCAAAGTAAAAGAGATCGATTGTATCCTACTGAGCTCGTACCGTATCAGATAGGACTGAAAGTAGTCACACCTTTAGTATTGACTTATGTGAACGTTCAGACGATCGCAAGTTTTCCCTTGAACGTTGCCGAAATTTGTACATACATGCTGAATCGTGCATTATATATTCTATAGAGGAAGCATTGACAAGAAATTGTTTACCTCTTGATCACAGTCCCCTATGCACGAGTGACTTCATCTCAATTCTGTCTCCCTCAATCGCGCTCGATGCCTTGTGCCTAACATACTTCCACATCTCGCCAGTACACTCGTAATGAGAATATAGGTCAAGACGATGGGCGAGTATGGGAGCTATACGGTCACGGTCGCTTGAACGACTATCATCCACCCCCTTCGGTCCTGAGAATGGAATCCGATGTGGTATCTATGCTGGCGCGTGCATTTAGCGCCCCATCAATGGATATCGGTGGGTATGTGGCTAGTTCTGCTTGGGATGTGGCGAGTGAAGTAGTCGGGTGTGCGCTGCAGAATCGAACGAATAGCCAGTGTACCGTGGTGCTAGTGGGAGACTGTCACAGGTAATCAGATACCAGATTGAACTACACATATATCTATCTCTTGGCAATGAGCGGAAACAGGATTTTAGCTCTACTTACTTCATTGTTTTGTAACTCATCCTTTTGTCGTTACTTCTTAGTTGTATTTGTTTCTGGGTGCAGTGGTAGGTTGTACGATGTATATAGATATATTAAATTTGGGCTCCTTGGTGTAGACATTCACTGGCTACAAAACACATAGATTCATTTGAATTTGGTGTAACAGTACGTCTGTCAGGTGGTATTCCAGAGGTATACAAACGCGATGTCTGACCTGCAAGAAATTAATCAGCGCTTTGTGATTTCTTGAGTGTAAAGATCAAATATACGGCTGACTGTCGAAGGCTGCGTCACCGCACTATATTTAAATCAATCAGCAATTTTCTGGTATTGTGATACAACAAAACTTCGAAGAAACAACCTCCATCATCACTTTTTGACTTCTCGTCCTCAATCTCACTTGACAATGTATTGCCAGTGTATATCAACCTCTACGCATCATGAATTCAAGCATTCACGTGGTATTCCAGAGGTATACAAACGCGATGTCTGACCTGCAAGAAATTAATCAGCGCTTTGTGATTTCTTGAGTGTAAAGATCAAATATACGGCTGACTGTCGAAGGCTGCGTCACCGCACTATATTTAAATCAATCAGCAATTTTCTGGTATTGTGATACAACAAAACTTCGAAGAAACAACCTCCATCATCACTTTTTGACTTCTCGTCCTCAATCTCACTTGACAATGTATTGCCAGTGTATATCAACCTCTACGCATCATGAATTCAAGCATTCACAATTACCAGCTCATACTTGTGAATAACTTGGGTCTTACAACCTGCGTTGCGAATATCCACTAATACCACTATTGTCGTACTATGTGTCGTTTGCATTTTAAACCAGATCTTGGGAACACGTTATCGAATCACTGGGAGCTCAGCGTGTATGTATTCCTGTTGTATGTGGCGCTGATACGAGCGTGTTGCTGAAGTTGAGGCAGCACTTACACACAGACACTGCATTGGTGATTGTCAACCCCTTCACCCCATCTTATAATCGATTGCTATCTAAACGCACGGGAACGTGTACTACTGCGGATTTGGCGTGGATGGGCGAGAGCTGTACCAATCTGGTGCAGTCTATCTTGAGGGTGAGTTTGGTCTGTGCATGTACAAACATGATGACGGCCCCCATTAGGTGCGAGTGAGAGAGGTTTATCGGTTTCTTGAAGGCTGTTGTGCCAAATGTGAGCTCAGTTTTCAAGCAGCTGTGTGCTATAGGTATAGAGCGTACGCGTGTATAGATTCCCATCGTGTGATTCTTGTCTATGCCACGGCAGTCAATAGTAACTTGTATGCGAAATCTGTAGATTGCAATCCTGTGAAAGAATTTTGGCCATGAACGTGATTGAGTTGGTTTAGGATTATTTTATACAGTACTTTCTGTACCATGATATAAAGTTTGAATGTGGGAGTGGCTTGTCGATTAGCTCCGATACACTTGATAGCCACTTATCCTTGGATTATCGCATATGCTCATTGCAGGTGATGAATAGCGCCGAGATACCGATGCACGTGGATATGACTGAGCATTCCATGCTCTTTCCTTCCATCCCCGTGGCCGTCGCCACAGTCCAGATAGCACTCAACGAAGACCACGAACCCAACGACCTGGTGGAATTCGATGAGAGTGCCACAGCTACAAGCAGTACTGAACTGCTATCCAGCGTAGCCAACAACCACAGAGGGACTATGCGTTCATTGGTATCAGAAAGTACTACGGGGCCTGTAGTCTCGCTTGGGTTTGGGGTAGACGGTGTGACGAGCCTCTCGGTGTGTGTGGACAGTGTACTGTCGCACGAGAACACGTGCGCAGTGGTGTATAGGGACAGATCATATAGATCTGCAGGTACACCCCGTCCAGGTAAATCATTCCTTACTGTAATCAGCTTAAGTCAACACTGTTGGATGTCGATTATGAAGCTCTCGAGAGAAAGAACACAGTTCATCGAGGCAATACATGCATTGGCGGCATCTCATAAACTTTTGCTGACTTCTTATATCCTTTCATCTACTTAGTATAGCTGTATTAATTTAGCTGAGTGCGTTGAACGCTACCGTCCATCCTGATTGTTTAGACTGTTTGGTATATATCTCGCATCAGTGTAACGTTGCTGCACCATTTCGCAGGTGTCACAGCGGGATCTGTAGCGAGTGCGTGGGCGACGATGATGAATTTTGGACTCGAAGGGTATAGCCTTGCTGCCAACGATCTTGTGGTTGCTAGAGCCAGGCTGTGTGAGAGTATCGCAGGTATGTTGTGCCGATTAGAGATCAAAAACATGTGATATGCCATGATCTATCTTGTTTATGGAATGTATATGAGATTTCCGGCGTGCTGTACAAGTTTTACACCTGATGTATCGGGCTTCGATATCTGAGGTGCTGTAGCTTGCTATCGCTTAAGCATCAGTCTCGCATTTCATAATGCAACGTATCATCTCTCTCACTGAGCACACATAAGTTCGAATTCGTGACCTACTTCTCATCTACATAGAAATATTGGTTCTACAGATTACGTCCGCGTTTCGACCTAATACACAAATGGCCTAAAGATTAGTCCATACTGACAAGTTATTGGCTCGCAGTATCTCGGTTCGTTGAGCACAAATATGTACGAGCTAGACCTAAAACTTATACCGACCCTATAAGAAGACACCACACACCAGGACTGACATTCTTAGTGCTGCATCAACCAGCACCCGTTATTACTACTCCGCGTTGTTTCTCTTTGCCAACCCGTTGCTATACATAGCAATATGAGGTACCTCAATATGTCTCTCGGCTTCTTAGAAGGACCGACTCAGCGAATACGCATCACACTTTTTATGGTCAATACCCAAGGCGATGCATTATACAAACAGTAGCTTCTAACCTAATAGTGCAACCTATTCTCGCCTTATTATACACAGTGATGGATAAGCTAGATGAGTTTCTCAGCTACGTAGAAGAACTGACACTGCAAATGCACACAGATTATGACAGACACTGAAAACGATAAGCTCTTATCATTGCTACATTTGCCTGTTTTCTTCTCCTTACTCTACACAGAGATGGACGAGCTAGACGTGTCTCTCAGCTACGTAGAGGCACTGGCACTGCAAGTACACACCACCCCCACCATGACCGACACCTTGGGCGCTACGGTAGTCAACACATTAGACATCGCCGCAATCGGAGCTCAGCTCAATGCACGGTCGTGGTTGGTGGACTTTGTGGCTCAGCCACATCCACACCTGAGTGTGTCGGTATCACTGGCTATGATCCCGTCGTTGGAAGATTTCTTGGAGGACCTGCATTCAATTGTCAAGGTAAAGTATCAAGATCATGATTGTCGTACCAAGATCATGGTTGTCACACATGTTTCTGGGAGTGCGTAATGGTGTCTGATAGCTACTTAACTTAGCTGTACACCGCTCAGCATGTGACTGTATCAATGCTTCGTGCAACGAGACGTTTCTTGTGGCGTTTCTTGTACAGTCTGAAGTTGATCATACGAATCGTGTTGCTTGTGTTAAGGGCATGCCAGTTTCTTTGTCCTTTGCCGGGGAGGGCCTGAGCTTAACCGTCAGTGTAGAAGGTGGAAACTTATATGTTATGTGCTCTATTCATTTGTGTCTATCTTTCCCTGAGATAAAATTTTCTATCCTACGCAAAGGTATAGAGTATTCTAATATGTTTTTTGAAGTGTACGTAGATCAACCGTGCTCTCACAAAACACACTCATCACTACACATTTGCCTAAAAGTTGTCTGTTGTAGCCATCGTACCTGAGTCAGATTTCATATCTATACCTACAGAAGCAAAAGATGTCTCAGAAGATCACAACTGGGAGGAAGTCTCTAACAGCGACCAGTCTAGGCAACACTCTGCGATCAAAGCACTCCAAACGAAAGCCGTCGGTATCACAATCGACCGTCAATCCAAACACACCAGCTTTGTACAACCCTACTGGTAAAGTATTCAAGCACATATCGTCTTTTTGACGATTCTCTTGGCATATAAAAAGGATAGAAGCATGTGTAATGCCACTATTCTGAATAACTACGCATTGCAGTTCTACGTTGTCCTTGTGTATACGAATGCTCTTAATACCGCATATAAGTCACCCGTAGCAGGCGTGTGTGTGAAGAGTTGTCGCTACAAGTGTGTACTATGTTTGATGTATGTATTCTGTATCATACCCACATTGCACAATTCAGGTATCTAAATTTTGTCAGGTGTGGATTGTGTGGAAGTGAGAACACTTAGTTCTGTCCTGTATATAAAGGCATGTACGGAATGTTGTATGTTTTTGCGGCTCAGACTCGTGCATATTCAATGAGCGTTGAGGACCAGTAACACATCAAGACTTATCAAAGTATCTGCTTCGGCACCGATTAGGCACAAGCTTCAGTCTGCGCTACAATCTGTGCAGTCATTGGTATTTCAATCACCGAATCCTCCACGGCATGCCTACAGCACTCTTTACCATGCCTCTGCACGCCTTAAACTACTCACTTCTTAATCTCTATCCAGATATTCGTCTGTTCATCTCCCCAACCGTTTTGTTTCACCTACTTACAGTAATTTTACGCATACCTTGTGTCCTCCATGCATTCCATACAGGATCCATGCTCAACTACTTTTCTCAGATGGTCGGGTATGGCCAAACCGACAGCACTGCAAAGGCGGGCATGGTGCATCCAGGCAAAAATCACTTACAAGAGAACGATTTTGTGGCGAGAAGGCTCAGGAATGTACTGAAAGAGCCACATGGGTCTACGTGACACTTTTTAGATCCTTCCTTAGTGAAAATATTAAATAAAACCCTGCAAACTATGCCTTTGTATCTGCAGGTTAGCTCAGAAGGGTTGTTTTATCTTCTAGAGATATCACAGTTCTCATGCGACTTCACATGTCTTGATAACGTTTGCCTTGATGATAAACATAAAAGTATTATGGTGACCACACATTGGCTTCGAAAATGTGCTTCAGCTTCTAAGTTGTACCTCAGTTCTTCAGGACACGTGATGTACAACGAAGCGCAGTATTCAACTTTCAATACGACACAAAGTCTAGGCTCTTTTTCTGACTTGTACATGTAGCAAATGAAGCACTGACGCTTGCGCTTAATATTTAAGTGTGACTGTAAATCCTAGACAACAAATGAGTACACCAAACATTATGTTATGACCCATTTGAGTACTCAATCCGCTAAATATTATCTAGAAAAAAGTTTGAGCTGCGTCTATATCACATATTATCACGCGTACACTACTGGAAACCCAAGCTTGTACAATGAAAATCGTAGATTTCAGATAAGTATCGTTGAATTACTAATGTCAGTTCAGCAAGGAACCCAAACTTTGAGAACGATAACTGGCTTGAGCAACGACAAAAATCTTTCAAGCACAACAAACAACCTATGTGTATTTCAAGCCTGCCTATACGATTGAAGACTCAAGTGTTGATGACTCAAGAGTTGATACGTCTATACCAAGTGTTGATGACTCAAGAGTTGATACGTCTATACCAATTGGTGGTCTGTTTTTGGGAGTTGACTGGTCATCATGCCAGTTGGTTTTATTTTGTCTGCGGATCATGCACACAAATCTCACTCGACAAACACACAGTGTCTGCTAGCTGTTACAACTCCTACAAAACTGTAAATACAATACCTCCCCGTACTACTTCGCCCAGAAAACGATGCATATAATCTTGGAGATTTGACTTGACTCTTAACCCTGCATGACGTTGCGAACAAACTCCTCATAATTGATAGCGCCGTTGCTATCTGTCTCTACACCAACCAGAAGTTGATCCACCTGCTTCGAAGTTAGCTTCTCGCCTAGAGAAGTAAGTACGTGTCTAAGCTCAACAGCGCTCATGAAGCCGTTGGCTTCCTTATCGAAGACGCGGAGGCCATCCGTGAACTCTTCTACTGATCCGGGGCAGTCGATGGTGGATCGCTCAAGAATCGGAGCGAATTTAGAGAAAGTGATGCGGGCTTCGCCGCTTGGGTCCAACTCTGTTTGGATCTTTGCGACCTGTGTATAGAAGTGAGAAATATAAAAATGGTCAGTTAACGTGGTGTATTTTAGAACGGATACCTCAGAATCTAGAAAACAGATTACCTAATTATATTAGGTAGAGTATAAACAGTAGGAGGAAAGGTACTTCTAATTAAATTTGACTATAGACAAACATAAGAATCGATATTGAAGTTTACCATGTCATGTCGTGACATTTATACTCCATATCCATCCCTATACAACATGGTACTATATAGTGGCGCACTTGCCAAAATGTGCAGACTGGTCTATATATTGACTTCAATAGAATATGTTAATCCCTAAATAGACCAAGTATACGTCTTAGAACACGATACTGAAAGACAACACCTGCATTCTTGAGTAACACAAAGTCTCACAGTATTCCCACACACGGTGGTCATCTGAGGAAACACTCCATGTGTAAGTCCTTTTGCTACCATACTTCTAGTTTTGTAAAATCATATGGATTATCATACTCACTTCAGTCTCAAGAGGGTTTTTGTTCATGGCGCGCAGAATGGTTCCGATATCTTCGGAGGAAACACATTCGTCACCCTGTTTGTCGAAGATCAGGAACACCTCGCGAGCGGTATCAAGCTCAGAATCACTCAGAACCTGCAACAAAGTATCAATATATTTGTCAGTACAGATGTGATACAGATGTAGCAGCATGCAGGTATAGTTGTTTGTAGACAGCTATAGATGTTGTTATGTTTTAGAGAAACCTGTTCGTCTGGCAGACATTGTACGCCTCACACATGTTTAGATGATATATATAAACTTTCGCAGATGTATACGTACCCCAGCTCATATACCCTCGATCGAATATGCTTTCCATCGCATCATCAAACAGTTATCATTATGTCTCTAGTTACTTAACCACTAAAATCGTACGCCCATATATCGCAGCAAGACTTGTCCGACGCTGATTCAGACTTACCATTATGTATTAATTTATGAATTCGACAAACGTTACTGGGATGAAATGACAGATATCTGCCAAAATTGCAAGAAGTACTCAACTTATATTATATTTAGCAACTATTACACCACCATAAAAAATATCAACGGGGTATCCAATACTCAGCCCTCCTGTCCGAAATATACAAAAAAAACTACTACTGGAGCAAGAGACAGTAGGAGAGTATTTAGTTGCGACGAATATAAATATTTTCAAATTTCACACTTCGTTCTTCGATCAATCAAAGTTTTTGGGCACGGCGATTCAATCGACCAGTCAAAGTTTAGTGCTCTTATCGGTCAGGATCAATTATTACTTTGACCAATCAAATAATAGAAAATGTGGCTTACATCTCTGGAATTTGTACGCTTTATATATTGTATTGGTACGGTTTGAATATGCAGTGTAATACTGAGCGCCCGGTACGGTTTCAGAGTTTGTACGTTTTCCATACAGATCGGTATTGATAATTTAGGTGTAATATGCGACAATTTATGATAGCAAATGATGTTCAATTTTTGAAGCTTACGACAAAAGAACTATGTTCTCTACACGTATTTTATTATACAAATAACAACATATAAGTCTTTTAGAATAAACGACAGATAAATAAACAACGAAATATAATAAGGTATACGACACTCATAAAACGATGACATATTTTGAAAGTGATGACTCAACAGTCAGAGAGGTTAATCGTAGTTTACATATTTCTTGCAATATTCGCGCTTCTTTAGCCCCAGCCTTATTTAGGCCTCATATAATCTTGCATTGATTGCGGGAACTAGAGAGGGCGTGCACGCGACGTGTGCAGCAGTACCACCAACTATGTACTCAATCATATGTACGTGTCGACTTTCAAATCAGGGTCTGCATTTAGAGGTTGAGATTTGATTCTATGCTGTATAACTGACTTTGAATACGTGCCTCGTCTAATTTTGATAGAATTTGCACTTGTGTAGCACCGTGCACTTGTTAAGGAAAAAGGTTTCGGCGCACCTTATGCAACATTGACTAACATCGATACCACTATTGCAAAGAGTATTGCTGTCGTTATCACAATGGGTGGGAGTAATTCACTCCACAAGGATCATGCTATTCGTACGGGCAATATTGCACTCATTAAAAGGCACTTTTCTTTGCGACCATGGTTGGTGAAGAAAATCAACATAACATCTTATGATGCAAAGGTATGAAAAGGAGAAAGATTAAACTATATAGCATATCTGTATATAAGCCTAATATAAGTATATAAATAGGTATATACACGCACACGAATATATATATATATATATATATATATATATATATATTCGTGTGTGTGTATATACCTAATTATATACTTATATTATATAAATAAATAAATATATATATATATATATATATATATATATATATATAAATCTCGTTTCATGTTATGATATAACTGTGGATGTATACGTATTTGTAGCTTTCATGTGCCTGTATCTTGGTGTGCGTTTTTTGCTTTTAGTATACAACTGCAGTGTTGCTATAGATACAGTTTTTTGATTGCGCACTTAAAAGAATAGGTATCATGGTCTTATACTGGTAGTTGACAGTTCTATGGTGTAAGTTGTCTACAAAAGATGATTACCCTAGAATATTTCTCTCCAGTTGAAAGCGCATCAGAGTGTGTACTTTGATGATCTGTGTTCTTAATGGCATGATTATTCCACACGAATTTAACAGAATATTGCAAGTAATCATATACTTACGTATATATATATATATATATATATATATATATATATATATATATATATATATATATATATATATATATATATATATATATATATATATATATATGTGTGTGTGTATATATATATATATGTATATGTATATGTATATGTATATATATATATATATATATATATATATATATAGTTATATATAATGTATCAGATCACTCATTATCTACTTTTCATCAGGGTTCAACCGCGCTGCATTTAGCAGCCGAATATGGACAAGAGGAGATGTGTGCACTACTGGTAGAACGAGGTGCAGACCCCGAAATTGGCATCTTGGACACAAAGTATAGAAAGAAATCAAAGGATACGGCTGGTTCGGTATGTGATCATAACACATACTCAATACATATCCTGTTAATCGCCAAGATCGGCGGACATTTCGATCGTCGAGCACAATTGCCTATATCGACGTGATCGCATAACTACTTGTGCCTCCTCTCTACTGTGACACCCATCGCATGCCCATCGCAAGCTTATTGTTGCAAGGCCACGGCCTGTCTGTTCATCCTACTTTTCGGCTCACAGCGAACAGGTGCAACTAACGCGTCATTTGCTATTTGTATCTATTTGTGCTTTGTCATATCAACACTTTCTGAATCCATCACCCACACTCTTCGTATATGCCTTGCCTTAATCTAACAGGTAGTGGGATATATATACACGATGTTATTTGTCGAAGAATAGTATACTATAACTAGTATCTACCCACTCCAGAACACCAATGGAGCACACATGACTACACAAATATTTTGGGCAGTCAACAGTTTCGTATAGCATAGCGCATAAATTCAAATTAGTCGTTAATTTTGTCGAATCAACATATTCATAACTTTCAGTGGATCTTACGGATGGCTCGCATATTCGACATGGTACACAGGTTTCAAGGAGTCTCTCAAGTATTCTCAGGAGATTATCGACCAAAGTATCAAGATTATCACCATACTATCGGTACTAATTATCGCATCCTTCATTGTACTCTTCTCTCGATCCACAGATCACACCCCTGGGTAGTGCGCTGTTGTGTCAGAGCACTGTCTACAAAAAGGTAAACCTCAAATCACAGAAGAACATCATAAAAGCACTGGTTGGTGCTGGGGGTAAGATCAATAGCAAGACACAGGATGGCAGCTACATGCTACTTCTGTGCGAGCGCATATCCACACACTACGACAAAGGCGTGGAGGATATAGCTGTGTATTGCTTCGACACGTTTCCGATTGAGATACTAGACGCCGAAAGAGAGAGATGGGGTATGGTTGCAAAGATGGTAGTCGATAAAGAGTGCAGTCAGTTGCAGGACCGGTTGGCTCAGGTGGGGATTGTGTTTGTGGGAAAAGACCTACCCGCTGCCGTGGAGGATGGTATGAAGGACAAGGAATGCAAAGAGGCCAACGCAATGCCTGTCGGAACCGCATAAGTGTAGAGACCTTGCCAGACCTTGTATGTGCGTACGGTACAAAGTCGTTACCTTAGTAGTTCGCCATTAGAGATGTTGTACTGTCCACAGCACCGTATCTCAGTATGGATCGTATAGTAGTGCTGATTAATAAAGCAGTCTTTGTGGCACGCACAGGAGTGGCGGAGTCTCTGACGATCACACCTACCGCTTGAGTGTCTTCAATGGTGCGTTTTCTATTGCATGTGGTTCTGTGTTGATGTATTCCTTTATCAAGATTGGACAAGAAGCTTCTGGAATTGGTCATTTCTATAGATCAATATGTTAAAGATTTAATATGGATCATCGAAAAAAGGATCAAGTGTATACGGGGTTGGTTTCTCTACTCGATCTGAGACCACATTTGCTTGACGCTTAATAATTTATATGATTTATTATCAACTTTTTGCGGCCTCCTTAACTACAGATGGAACAGAAACCTCTTTGACTGCGTTTGTTCTAGCTTCGGGGTTGGTATCAATTCTTAAGCGCTCATGTGGGATATTAAGTGCTTCGATAGCAACCACGCATGCGGCATGTTCTGCATCCTTTTTGTTTGAGCTGAAGCGCAGCGAGGTGTACTTTTTACCTGTCCATGCAAGTGGAATATGGGAAATAAGCCAAAGCACACAATTGAAAAATAGATTGAGAAGATACGGTATTCCTTCTAGAGTCTAGATAATAAACCACGCCGTAACACAATATCACCACAAATGCATATGAATATCGAGAACACAACAGATTTCATGGTTGTGCATTATTTCTTCCTTGCTTGCTGATATATACACGAGAATAAAGAAGCTGTTGCACGCGTGAAGCAGTAGAGTAGTAATGTTTTTGGAAACGGTCGAACTCGTTAGATGCGAAGAACAACATACCATCCACGGTTACAACCGACTGGAAGCCACGTTTTCCCTCTTGCTCTACATGTGTTATAGCAATAGGCGCAAGCTGATTATTTCGCAGCCATTCAGTCACCACCTGGAGTTGAATAAGTGTGTTAGTTGCACACTAGAACCATACGCCTGAGGTTGGCTGTGACGATAGTTACTCATATAAAGGAACAAGATACGCCCGTAGAAGCCATTTATAAATTTGCGATAACATTTATACGAGTAATGGCTGAAAAAGCATACACCTAATTTTGTGTAAGGGTTCGTCATCAGCTCAAAAACAGTACATTCATACAATACAGTGTAGACAGTATATAGAGCTTCATCCATCCGTTTGGCCCTCGTTCAGTCTGTGGTATCTCCGTATTCTAGCATCATAGCGCGGAGTGTAACACTGTGCAACCCCACAGATGTATATATACGTAAATACCATAAAGCCTCAACCCTAAACCCTAAACCGTTCGTCATTTGAAAAACCACATACCAATTTCGGACGGAGATTCTTAGCCCACTCCTTCCGCACATAGCAATCTTCGCTTGCGATGATGCCCTCCTTAAGTTTCTTAGCCTTGTGTTCCTGTACATCCTCGGCACTCAATGCCAAGGGCCGTTTCCTGCTTATCTTGGCCAGTTTGTGTGCAGGTATGGATTTGTAGAGAGCTTCGCAGCCAAGCACCGTGCAGATTTCCTGGTAGCCTCGTGCGGCCGACACACCTCTGGCACTATATATAGGAATTGAATCCAACAGATGCTTAGTGAGATACTCGAACAAAATAAATACCACCCAGAGTATCTATGTGTGCGTCTATGTGTGCGTTATCGGTGCTCGGTAAGACCTCCATGATGTGGAAGTGTCGTCCTTCATTCAATAATAAATGGATCCGCACAGGGCCTAGTGTACAGCTCTCTACCCAACAATACCTGTGAGTCCTTTTAATTGTACCAAAACTGAACGATAGATCCATCCTACAAGCAAAGTGTCTACCAACAACAACATACACATTTTATAATACTACGCATGCAATATGATAATAATTTTCTGGGATGAAATGAATTCACGGATATCATCCTTTGCGGGTGATGTATATACTGAATGAAAACAGTTCAAATTGCATCATTACCTCTCTGGATCTTTGTCAAAGTGGAGTAGATTCATCACATTCCACTTGGCATTCTCAAACACATGTCCGTGTTCCATCGCGATCTTTAGATACTGCTCCGATAGTTCCCGTTTGCAAACGTGTTTTGCCTGTGATTTAAATTAACGAAAGTGCACGGATTTAGATTAAAATCGAATGGTTCGATAGCTTACACATGTGTGTGAATACATGCTTATTACTCGCCACCGTCGTGTATATCCTTATACACATCAAACCTTGAATATAGGAGCGCAGGCAGTGCGTATGATTCTCCCTGCGGGGCAGCTCGGTGTGTGCGAACGTAATTAACTGATTAAACATAAACCAGAGTAGTGCTTGGCCTGGTTGAAAGCTTACCAATGTTTGGTGTATAGTACCTTGTGTGATTCGTGTGCAGATGATGCGCACGCCAGAGCGGAATCTAACCAGGACTATCAAAGGAGCTTACAGCGAGATCAAATTCTGAACATATAATGCTCATCACTAGCACAACGGTGTGCAGTGAATGGTTAACAAAGTATTTGTTCGCAAATTATGATCGGTCAGCACCTTACCAACTTAAAAATTATAACTACATGCACCACGCATATGTTCACGCCGGACTGTGTCATATTTATATGATGCCGTTTCAGAAATCTTAGTGTCTATGCGCAGTACTCCATCCAACGCATACTTAGATATAAAAACGCATATATAGACTTAGATATAAACGCATATATATAGACTTAGATATAAACGCATATATATAGACTTATATATAAACACACATATATAGACTTAGATATAAACGCACATATATAGAGCCTAGTAAACGTACACCTACCTGCCCATCCTTGAAAAGCGCCGGGTTCCATTGGGCGGCGCGTGCCATCATAATCGAATTACAGCCACTCGCCTCACGGAAGTTAGCTAAATGCGGACTGTTGTGGACATAATCGAGAGACCCGCCGTTGGCTATGATGGGAAAGTCACTGTCAATAGCGGCACGTACCGCTTTGATATGTTCGTAATTTGCCTGAGAGGTATGGTCGGTGCAAGATAGTTTTTTTTTAGTATGCTTTCAGGTGTATCCTACTGGAAACCGTTTAAAATATCATTGCCGTCACAGTGGCGAACGAACTCGACTTAAAGGGTGTATAGAAGTATATAGCTATGTAATAAAAAAATAATTCAGTAGACATTTTCTCATCCCGGGACTGTAAAAGAGATGGAGGCGGAGCTCAGTTTACAGCAAAATTATAAACATTCCGAATAAGTTGCAAAAGCAAAAAAACATAAACAACTGGAGAATAAAACAAGGCACGAAAGTGCGATAGACATTACATATTACTAATGATGTGTATCACCATCACCCAGTAAGGAAAAACGAGCACGTTATGGTTCGAATGAATACGAGACGATTTCCTTGCTTACATGTATGTACACATGAATGAATTGATATATGCCTTTACAGACATAAGCGCTTATAGTCCTATACATACATACATACATATATATATATATATATATATATATATATATAGATGTATATATATACATACCATTTGAACATATATTTATCAAACTAAGTGTAAAACTACCATCCGAAAAGTACAATAATTCTTAAGCTCGTAACAAGACAGGTGATGAACAGTCTGAGTGGTTTACGCTATCTAATCTGCACTCCATATACACACCCCTGGATGTATGATTTGGTATGTACACAGATTAATAGATCGGTAGAAGTGAGGATGTATGCATATATTTATATACAGCATAGTACTAGTCGCTCATACAAGAAGAGTCATACCTGTTCACGCGGTCGTTGCGGTATTCTACGTCCGTGGATGCCCACGGCTGCAACGCCTGTGGCCTCGATGACCTTCACGAGTTCCACCGTCTGCTCAACTGTGTCCAGGATACGGATCTTGCAGGTCACGGGCACACTCACCGCGGCTACAAGACTGTTCAGATAGAGATATGCATATGACTGAATTCATTGTATGTGATGGTGGTGTAAAGCGGTTCATATACTGAAACTTCGAGTAGTTTAATGAGTGACTGCATAGCATTATAACCGGTGACGTTCGGAGGATGAGCTCACGCGCGGTAAACTGTGCGCATTGAATTCCCAAGTGCTGGCGATAAAAGTATCACTTGACAAGTGAGTGGCTCCGGGAAACTAACAATAAGTTCAACAGTTTCTTCCTTCACCCATGTGGTGGCATGTATATGGTGGAACATCGTTCTAAGCTTTCTCCGGCAATAACTCGGTACGAGATGACCTACGGTGCGAGCAATGTTGCCTGAGATCATAGCATACTAGATCATTACCACCCATATACATGTGTTACACTAATACTACAGCTAAGCACATTTCACACACAGCTGTCCACACACCTGGTGAGCAGCTCTTTGATTGTGTCTGGCTTAGAGAGAAGCGCAGCGCCCATGCCGCCCAGTACAGAGTAGGGTTTGGGGCAGCCCATATTCACATCCACACCCGCAATGTCATTCTGCATCATGATAGCTACTTTGACCTGATTTTGACGGGTTGGTGTGGAAGAAAAACATATAATATGTATATGTTAATATGCGTTATTAATTGTCTGTGTGCATATATAGCTGCGTATGTGTGTTGAGACAAGTCAGTGGGCAGCACGATGTAGTGTGGAATACGCAGTTGCATGCAAGAGAGCCATACATGCACCTTTTTTGGGTATGGAAGTAACATGTGTATACATAATTGTGTGCGACAATGTATTCCGTAATATAGACTGTCAGGTCATCGTTCAACCTCAAGGCTGGGAGACTGTGTGGTAGGAGGTGTTTGGAGACACGCATTAATTCTCAGCATGCCCCACATCAAACTTGCGGATCAAGAAGCATCTACCAGAGCAGAACACACTGATTGGCTGTAAGAACTGGAGAGTTGTATGTATATACCGTCTGTATATGTACCATGCGGCCAGTATGTTTAAAACAGCTACTCGGAAGTGCACACATCCAGACTTCACACCGCTACATCACAGCCAGCAACAGAGCGCTTGCTGGGGTACGCCCCACTGTCAGCTAACGTTCCGACACGACGTCCCACTAGAGACACCACACAGCCACATCACTCAAAGCAACACAAACGCTTAAACAGTTACGGGGTGGTGTATATGACCATCCACCGAGCTCATTCATTGGCATGCCCACTCTGAACAAACTTCTTCGTGCTTTCATATTAAAACATACTCACAGAAGAAGAAAAAGACTCCCTTCCCACCCCCCTCCAGTCCCCTTGGTCCCATTACATTATGCATCGCTACAATCCGGTCGCAACATCACACGCACAGACCAGGTTGGTCATACAATAGCCATGGACCTTAGGTACAGGCAAACAGAAGACAACACGCAGCCAAGAGCTTACGCATCGAGAACGTGCGCGCAGTTGCCAACTACATCACACGGTTTACTGAAAGCCCAGATATATACATGGTATATGTAGCCTAGGTATATACATGGTACGTGTAGCCTAGGTATATACATGGTACATGTAGTCTAGGTATATACATGGTACGTGTAGCCTAGGTATATATATGGTACGTGTAGCCTAGGTATATACATGGTACGTGTAGTCTCGGTATATACATGGTACGTGTAGCCTAGGTGTATACATGGTACGTGTAGCCTAGGTATATACATGGTACGTGTAGCCTAGGTATATACATGGCACGTGTAGCGTCGGTATATACATGGTACGTGTAGCCTAGGTATATACATGGTACGTGTTGCTCAGAATCTCCCACTGTGCTATGCTACTAAGGGCGAGGCAATAATATCATCGCTTTCAAAGGCACAACAAAATGTATCTCTCTCTCACACACACACACACACACACTCACTCACAAACACCCACACAACACAAGAATGCCAAACTAGCTCCAGCAATCCCTACACCCATTCGCATGCATGCACGTACCGCTCGGTCAGCGTTGGCTGTGCCCAGCTGCAGGATCACAGCCTTCTTCTCCTCCGCACACGTGCTGAAGATAACACTGTCTGTGCCCGGCATGACATACTCCACGGTGTCAAACTCGGCATTCACCTTGCGCATGCACAGAACCAGGCTGTGGTCAATGAGCTCTTCCGAGTACACGAGATGGGCACCTTGACGCAGACACAGCAGGCGCAACGGGAGCGTCCCGGCTCTGCAGGTGAGTGTGAAGTGAAGGGTTGATTATGCTGCCCAGTGCTATCGTGTGTTGTGAGGAGTGTACACAGGTGTGTGGCCGTACTGTGCTACTGAATAGGGGTGTGGTACTGTATAGGGTACTGTTGTACTGTATAGGGCCCTTATAGGTTCAGGGCAAGGTTGTTCAGGGCTTCAGTGGCGTATGCACAGGTATGTGAGAAGGTCGATCGTTCCAGCAGACTGTTATAAAGAACATTTGTGGGGTTTAGAGTAATGGCGGGGAGCAGACATATCTGCCTTGTTTACATCACGGACCAGTACACAGCCTACAGATACAGGTAGGACGAGGTTTTTAGATCACCGTGTACATGGTACACCCCTAACGTATACAATCAGAGGAAGCTTATATTACATTATTCTAAGATGGAATCAAATTAGTACATTGACAGAGGCAGATGCAGTTATACAATGCAGAACGACAAGAACACACGCAGCATCAGGCGTCAATGCAACACACGTCAATACTCCTAAGACCCATTTGTCATATACTCAAAATCAAGTACCCACCTCACCATTGGCGCCAAACAGTTCACATTGCGGTACATATGGCGGAACGTGCGTTGTAAAGCTATCCCAGGCATCATCTTATTCGCACAGCTATTGGTATCTGCTTTCGTGTCGTTTGTATCTTCGATATTGTGTCTGTGTGAGAGCCTCGTGTCGGCTGAGGTGTTGTCTGTTGATGCCGCAACAACTACGCCTTCTGGCTGGGTCGACTCGGGAGTGGAAGTGGCCATCTGCTTGGAGAGTGTCTTGTCCGTATGCAGCTTTATCTGCGAATGTTGATGTGTGCTGTTTGCCAATGCAATGCCTGTGGTTCATGTACGTGCAGGTTGTGATTTCTAATATGTAGCCTAAACGGTATAGAAATTTAAAAAATGTTCGTACAATACAACAAACACGTGAAAATCAATGACGCTCCAAAATCACTGATCTCCTGTGATTAGGATAACGGGCCAAGATATCATAGTGTAGTATTTAGAAGGCTATGAAGATATCGCTGGTTCAAAACGCGCTACTACGCAACCCAGCCGTGTTTTATTCATTAGATATTATTGTTGTACGTAGTATGGATGAGAACAGATGTCCCTGACAGTCCATGTAACATTCGAACGTGATAGGATATAAACCACTACACAACAGCCAATTAAACTAGTTCGTTATTATAGTATTTTGATTGAGAGCGCCTGTAGAGTGCTTTGGATGTGTCTGACTATCTCATGCAACCTTCAGACGTGGTAGGGTATATTACGCCGCACATCGTACATGTCGAGGTTGGTCTTTATCGTTCTTTAACAGACCATGACTATATCATATGGGACATATTCTCGCCTATACTAGTCAATGACTGTATACCAGAAGTGTAAGTCATCGCATTATATATATATATATATATATATATATATATATATATATATATATATATATCATATAAAGATACATTAATACACTCATACACATATACATTTGCACATAAAAACACTCACATACATAATACTATGTCGCAAAAAAACGAGTTTTTCCACGATGGAGCTGGGATAGGGACCAACAAGAAACCAAATCTGAGTCAGCAGACAACAGCGATAAGTGGCGACGTATACGCTACACTACCTGCACATATACTCAACCGGGCAGCATCCCTCGGCCTTCCAGTAAGTGCTGTGTTAATGTTAATGACATTATGGTTATATTTTCATGCATATAGACTACATATATATATATATATATAATATATATATATATATATATATATATATATATATATATATATATATATATATATATATATATATATATATATATATATATATATATATATATATATATATATATATGGTTCTAAGTATAAAGACTAGTACGTATGTGCTGGTGTTTGCTATGCGCAAGCGGTGCACAATTATCTAGCACTGACTGTCTAGAGTGGTGCGTAAGTGTTGCATTACATGCATTTTCGAAGGATTTCTATGGCCTTATAGCAAGTGCGTATATAGTAGATCAGTTCTGAATATTTCAACTGGTGTGTTTGTGCTGCTAAATGTACACAAGTGTGTACACAGATAATTAGTTCCGACTATTGAGATTGATGTGTTTGTGCTGGTTGGTGTGTATCAGTGTGTACACATTAGATTAGTTCCGACTATTTTGACTGGTGTGTTTGTACTGGTTGGTGTGTATCAGTGTGTACACATTTAATTAGTTTCGACTAAATAGACTGGTGTGTATTATCTGTTTTAGTGAGCATACGTAAGGGCACATGTAACCAGAGCTGGTGTGACGTAGACTCAATCTGCGATAGCTAGTTGTCAAGTTGTAAAACTGACGAGTCCTTCCTAACGTGTCTGAACTTTATTGCACATGCACATAGTCCGTTGGGTAGCTTCACCTGGTTGTCGTGTCCGTACTTATGTGTTAAACGAGAGTATATGCTGTCTACGTGCACACACCTTGAGTTGGCCAATGAAGGCAGGCCTGGAGTGTTGTGATGGTTCGGAGTTGGCCACTTTTGTCATTAGACAGAAGGTATTGCTCTGGTAATAGGCCCACGAATCACTACTTGGCTGCTATGTCTACATCACAAGTACACTGCCGAGCAAGGCTTGCGCTTGATCTATCCGTATTCGTATTTGCACTTCCCACCAGTCCGTGAACAGAGTACACCTAAAACTGAATATCTTGACAGCCATTGTAATGCTTGGGAAAGTTATGGGCTCTGCCCCAGCTCATACTGTTTTGTCTTATTATCACATCCAGTCCAATGCCGGCAAGTCGAATACGGACATGGTCCGGAATCTGGTGATGAATACTTTGACCGGCGATGCGGAACAGTATGTATGATGCTTGTAGCGAAATGTAGTAGCGTATGTGCAGTTATCATGTCTAGAAGTATGGAACAGTCTGTATGAACACCCTGGCTATATGTGTAGCAATGAGTATTATATAATATATGCTTTCCACTTCTATTGGAAGGTGGCGCCAGTGTACCTGCACACATCCGCACTGCGTCGAGCTCAATGAACCTTACTCACACACACATACATATATATATATATATATATATATATATATATATATATATATATATATATATATATTGTCAAATAACTTTCGGAAATCTCACGACAGCTTGTAGTCTCTTATACAAGCCACCTTTTCGGGCTTCAGTCTCAAGCCTTAGCAGCCGTACCTATTTGCAGTACACAGATATCCATTCGGCCCATGTTGAAGGCAAAATCGCGCAGCGCTAGCTAGAACGACTAGCAATAAACAATCATTCGTACGCAGCCACAGTGCAGATATATAGACACTAGCAGACGTGCTTATATCGATACAGGCAAACGCGACTGTATCAATTCGGGGTCAAATATCGTGTAATGGAAATGATGTGAACTTTGTTTTCTGCTCTTGCTCCATATATCGGCCTTGTCTTAGTCGTCCAATCATCACTTTATGTGGAGACGACCAGTAGTGGTTGGCGTGGTTGTTAACGCCTAGCAAACCCAGCTAGTCACCAGCTTGTACACGCTTTAACGTATCACTTATATAGTCTCTATAATCGCATCATAAACGGATACCTCCTTCCAACGCGAGACTCCCAGTCTCGTATATACCAGCCACTTGTCCCAGGAATTTGTATGCGCCACTAGCTTTGTATCGCACCACTCGGTATTGTACAAAAGCAGATAGAGACACGACCAGTGGTGTATTGACGTAGTACTGCATTCCCAGTCGAACTCATTTGTGAAAACCTCGACATACATTCACTCAGAAATTACCGGACCAAAGTTGAGGGTAAAGTGCTGCTGTTAGAAGCACAGCTGACAATCCCCAAGAGACTTCACAAGCATCATCAGGTTCGTTCAATTCAGTATATTGTATGAGTAACACTCTCATCTGATCCGCTCGAGTAGTGAAAGCTCGGCACTGTGTGTGTATATTTATATTATATACATATATATTCATAATTTATATATGAACGTTGCATCGACAAGATTTGTATTCCAACTAAGCTTAGCATATTTTATGTGCAAATTAGAAAACAAATAGTGTGCCACCTGTGTATCATCCTTTACATATTCGAGAACTCCCGTAGTTGTAGGTAGGTAGTAGGTAGACAACGTGCAGAGGGGCGTGTATCGATATTTAGTCGACCTGTGTAGTCTGTTCTGGTGGTTATTGTATTGTTAATCCGTTTGAGCTGATATGGCAGCTGTCCCTCGTTCTGCAAGTGTGAGCGTAAGTCCGTTCGCTGATAAATAAATCGAAATAAATTCGATCGCCTGTTCGATTGAGAGGCACCCTTTTAATATATATATATATATATATATATATAATTTTAACAATAAAATTGATGGTCAGTTGTACATACATTTTGATTCTGATCAAAGACTGCGTTGCATTTATGAAACACATTCATGTGGGTAAGACACTGAGCAAAGAAAGTGAGCGCCATTGGGCTTCTTGTTGTATTTTTTTGTAATTGGGTCTAGAGTTTTAGCGATATATGCACTGTGTCTTACTGAATGAATTTTCTATACCACCCTCAGCTTATAGGCCGAGGTGAGATGACGCGTAAGGACTTCTTTGCTTTGCCCGACCATAAGAACATCACATATGAGAAAGCTATGCCTGGTCATGCGATGTGGCTCGAATATGTTTCGCATCTCTGGAGTACCCTGCCCGGGTATGTTTAAAGCCTTATACTAGACGGACCGTTTCATTACATAGACTCACTACAGTCCTTCATTTCCATCGGTGAATGTATGTAATAGTACAAGAAGCACTTGTATACGGTTGGATGGCTCTGTTGTTGGTTTCTTTCGGCAGAATTGCGCAGAGTTCACTCAAAATGGGGAGCATGATTGGGATCTTTTATCCGTCTAGCCAACACGATTTGTGCAGGTTATTTTGCTCACATCACTCGTTGCTATATATGGAATAGAAACTGATTGCCTTACAGCTGATGATAGCGCCCAGCTAGTCCACTGTACCGGTTTGTCTTAGCGTGTTGGCCTGATTGAATGCAGTCGATATTCTATATTGACGAGTATAGAATTTATTATACTATGGTTGCATTGCTTTCGAACACATATAGTGCACTCCGACACCGTTTGCACGATTTCAATTCGATGTCGAAGCAATGGCGTACAACCTGTTGTAAACAGTACGAGATTCATAAACGATGATAACCCTTCATCTCAAGCAGTGTTGCAGGCTTGATTGGACCAGATACGTCATACGTATATATATTGACCCCTGTACTTCTCCTATGAGGACAGTGAGAGTAACAGTGCGCAGGCTCGTGCAGGTCTATTGGTATCCGTGGACATGCACGGGTGTCTCATAACTGTGTCAAACTCACGGAATGCAAGCCTGGTCGGTGTTAGCGGTATTGTTCTGCAGGACTCTGTCAGGACTTTCACGATTGTCACAAAGACGAATGCTATCAAAGGTGTGTGTGTGTGCCATAATATTGTAAAGCGTATTTCGCCCAGCCGAGTATTCAAAACAACCATAATATGTTGTACACATGGGTCAGCATCGCGGCACTGTTTCGGCCAATACTTCTTGTTCTGCCTTGGTTAGTTGGTTTATCGGATGGCGCAGCTTATACGAATCTCCGCATTGTTTGATTCGGCCGCACTTCCACTACCCTAACCCTCTGACGTGTAACTACAGTGTTGCCTAAGGATGGGGCCACTTTCACAACAAATGCGCACTCTGATGTAATTGTGTGGCACGGGAATGGACTCATCGCCGAACGACTGACCAGGGCGAAGGCGAACCAGGTACACAGTGTACATGTCTAACAATTGGATTGCTGGTGAAGCTGTTTGTACCATAATCAGTGCAGTCATGGTTCCCCTATGCATTTGGCCTGATCTGATTGGTCGAAATGAGAACTTAAAGTGGTTTTATTGCTCACTATTATCCTCAATCGCACGCAGGCTTCGATCAACGCGTGCAGTGTCACATTTCGGCGTTGTTTGTATCGTCTGATATCGACTCGTCACAGTGTGCCTTGGCTTCCACTTAGTGCAGACTTTGATCTTGTACCGGTATACAATTCCCTCGTACAGCACATGGCTAAGAAACGATTGCCTGCATTGTACACACAGCCATATTGTCGCACTCTATTTATAGCGTTTCTTATTTTTCTTGTTGCAGTTGGCGCATCACAACAAACACCATCGCGGGGGACCAAGGAACAAAACACCCAAAATTGAGAAAAAGGGCTCGTACGTTGCGACTGTCAGTATCGATAGGTAGTTTGCAACTACAGCAGATGGTACATGTCCACACACTTGATAGCGCCGCAGAGAGATACCATACATGATTTATCTGAAAGATGCCTGTGCTGTTACACTGAATCACTCTCGAGTAGCATACACGAACACGCCCAGTGCTACTGACTGACGACGGACAGTCCGTATCGACCACTGGGTGCGTATGCTAATGGTGTTGACGGGCTAGGGGTGGGGTAAGCGTATACGTACACTCTTGCTGATGACATTAAACACAGTCGTGGAAAGTCTTTGTTTGGAGCGTGTCTATCGCGACCGCCAGCATCAAGGCAAATGACTGCGCCCACACACGAAGGCTAAGTACTGGTAGCGCTATATATTGTCACCCATGATATGCATACGTAGCAAAAGTTAACATAGTCGGCAATGGTTGAGCTCATATATGTATGGGTATACAGACCTTTTTATATATTGACAACCGGACCTGTTATTTAAAAGTCAGTAAGATATACTTAAGCTCATGTATATAGTATATATACACATTTATATATATATTAACACCGGGAACCATCATTGACGACCTATCTATGGTGCGTGGACGTCGCGACTGTCGGCATTGATGGGAGACAGATAGAAACTGCAGATGTATGTGATACACCTATAGTACTTGACAGAGCTACAAACGGTTGCGATCGAGTGCCTATATGACCGGTCAGGGTCACGAGCATAATCCATTCATGACAAATGTATGTAGTAGTTGAACCCGTTGGTATCATTAAGGATCCAGTTGACTGGAAACACACAATAGCGTCAAATCTCACGAGACATGTTACAAGGCTTCCTGGCTACTTATTATGTGCACCTTATGGCTACTGGCTACGGGCGAGTGCACAGGGAAACCAGAATTTGAAACACTGAGATTGGGTTGGGTTTAAGTGGTGTTAGAAGCCAACTTCAGCCTGGGAGAAGGATAGAAGGGTCGCCTGAGCAATAACTAAGCGACACTCACAGCATTGTGTATCAGCCAGCAATCGGTATTGTCGGGTAGCAAGTGGTCTTGACATTTTATCAAGGCAAATACATACCATTGCGCTTCACACCCTTCGTTATTGTCTACCATTTTATCAAGGCAAATAAATACTATTGCGCTTCATATTCTTCTTTATTGTCTAACATTTCATCAAGGCAAATACATGCCATTGCGCTTCATACCCTTCTTTATTGTCGTTCTGGTGAAATACTTGATACGCTTAAAGGAGTTGTCGAGCTTGGTTGTTTGCGGCAGTCGACAGAGATCGCTGAGGCCATCGGAGCGTTGACAACAAGGGAGCATGAGTCATGCTCATATCAATGCACAGTGATAGTGTATATTAAACAGACGACCAGTCGGTATAGCACGCACGTCCAATATATTGTCCCATGTGCGAGCAGCCGGCCCAAGCTCCACTTTCAGCGCTCATGAAATATCGCGTCTGTGAACAGGCCACCATCTGAAGTGGTAGTTGGGGCCAGGACTTTATTGGACCAGGATAGCAGCTGTCGCTGGGCAATGGTCGCGGTGAAGGGGTAGCATGATTATTGGCTGTTATCACTTTCTGCCAAGCGTCTCTTATGTAGCGCTTAGCTGCACCGTTATACATTGGTACACAATCTATATGATCTAAAAATAGTCAACTATGTATGTAGGAGTATTAATTCATTTATTCACCGGCTGATCAGTAACGCTATCATCGGCCCTTACTTTGACTGCGTATTTGGCCGCTTCTCCGTCTCCGTATGCCCCAGTGATGTAAGGATTGAACCTACTGTTATATCGTATACTCAGTAGTCTGGATTCAGGCTTCTTGTGCTTGACGTGCTCTACGCGTATGCCACTGTCCAGGCGAGTATTTGGGCGGTACTCAGATAGTACTCTGCGATTTAGAACAATGTTGGAGCTTTTTCAGAGGGTGATTCATAGCATTCAGTGGGGAAGGCATACACTAGACAATCATCTACTGGTTAAGACCGGACAAATGATGTTAGATACACTGTGGGTGGTTGCTGTAGAACGGAATGATTTGCCGTGGGTCGAGTTATAAAAATAAAAAATAAATACATTGGTCAAATCAGAGCAAACAAATTAGCGCACATTCAGAGATTCTTCACGGTAGGTCGGATAGTCAAACCTCCAGTGCCTATCCCGTTAATGTATCTACTGCATTCAAGAGTCGTCATGCGTGCGTTTGCCTGTGTGTGTAAAGAGACATGCGATAGAATAATACTTATCAGTTAGCAAAGGTTTACTCAGACTTTTCCCCAGATGGCTTGCTCTGAGAACAAAGGCGAATACTCGGATACAGTTATGTGTCAATAGGTCGGTGTGCGTGCGTTCAGAAAAAGTATCGTTTTGACATGCCAAATACTGTGAAAACACTTTAGATAACACTACAATCGACACTGTACCGCATGTGGTTATAGTTGAAATCAAGCATCTGCGAACGTCTCCGAGCGTCTGTTATGCGCTTGATATGGAATGGCTTTTTTGCCACAAGAGCTTTCATAGTATTTGGGTATATGGTAGTGAACGTATTTCGAATGAACGGTATGCCTTTTTTGTCATCATAGTATATAGGTAAATGGAAGTAAACGTATTCCGAAAGAACGGTATGGCTTTTCTGTCACAAGACGGGCTTTCATAGTATATAGGTGTATGGTAGTGAACGTTTTTCGAATTCGCTTAGTTGAGCATTCATATGCTTAAAATTAGGAGAGAAATGTCTTGGTCGATCCGTCTCCACACAACATACAAGTTTTCAGGCAGAAACATGCAACAGTGTCCAGAAAGATTCTGATGGTGTTGTCGATTTCATGCGGTGAGTATACTGTCGGTCATACAACATAGTTATGATCTGATGACTTGAGGAAGCTCTTCACTCGTAGAGATAACGTTACATAACAATCTAACGTATATTATTAACCTCCTCATAGACAGAACCAGCCAGCTGTGTTCAAATATGCCCAGCCATGGCCATCAAACTATCAAGCTGTATGGTTTTCGAATACGCGCGATGTACTCGATAAGTGGGATCGTTTGCACTCACCTGTCAGGCGTCATAAAGTCCGGACCATAATCACGTTCTAATCGATCTTTCGAGTCGCTTGGGCACAGAATAGGAATATTGTAGAACCAGCAGACACATGGATGCTTGATATCAACCCTAGTGTCTTGTGATTTAGGCGTGCGCCCTATCAAAGCTGGAGAAAAGACGAGGCATTACCAGAACACATGATTCACCAATATAAATAATGTCCGAACCTAGCGAATCAAGTCTGTGTGAGTGGTAGCGGAAGGTAGCTTGTACAATGTGCGCGGTTTCCACAACATCGTTCACCTACGAATACAGGTGTTCATGTGCGGACGGTTACGGACAACGTATGCAGCAACCTCTACATATCATATCACGCAAGCCAACGGTACCATACACGGTCAGTGGTTTTTAAGCACTATTGGTAATGTGCACTCGCACTGGTCAATAGGGACTTGTGTATCGTGGCTTTCGCATGAGTGTGAATCATACCTTGTTCGGCCTTCTTTGATTGTGACGCGTCGTTCGATTTCTCTTCGTTGCGATCAATCACAAATACTATATCTGGGTATACAAATATCCGACAGATGAATTGACAGGGTATACAAATATCCGACGGATGAATTGACATTCAGATCTAATAAAGTTTGAAGTATAATACAATATCTTGGTATACAAATATCCGACAGATGAATTAGCATTTAGATCTTATAAAGTTTGAAGTATAATACTATATATGGGTATACAAATATCCGACAGATGAATTGACATTCAGACCTAATAAAGTTTGGAGTATCATAATTCAATTCAGAGAATTAGTGCGATTATGTGTTATCAACGAAATGGCCACGAGTTATCGACTGTCATTTACTTTTCGACTCTATTGTTATGATACAACGCTTCTTACACTATATCTGTAAATTTACTTAAAACTTTGTGGTGGCGAGTGCAAATAGCCTTGACATATGGCACCAGTCATTCACCTCAGAACATGAAGTCCCGTTTTGTGAAGCTGATATTTAGCGGGCCATAGCAGCACTCTGCGTCTCTAAATCTTCACAATCTTTTTCACTATTCGATTTACTTCAATACATCAGAAATGTGTATATTTTTTTCTCAATATTAGTGAAATTTGTTTGTGTCCCAACCACTACACGCAGCTCTGTGTTGGATGCACCACATACCTTGTAGTATCTCCAGTAATAGATTACATTTCGCGCATGCGTGAATTTCCACGAACAAATATCAAATATAACAGAAAAGTCTTGATCTGAGAGATATGCCCATAAATGCAGTACAACGATATACTTACTACTTGTACGACTGAATTTAAATGCATTGTTGCCAGATCACTTCAGATGAGGATGCGTACCTCCCGAAAGTACAATAAAATGGTACCAAATAGTAGCTCGCACCTACCTGAAGCAAAACAGGTCCGATCTAGTCTAATTGACGGGTCTTCCTTGGCCCTACAAGGTTCTCGAATGTAGTAGTGTGCTGAATTTCGTTCCGCGTCTTTTATGGTCACTCCAAATCCTAAGCTTGTGAAGTAAGCCTGTTGACCGATCAGATTGAGATACATCTTGGGCGAATTTGCATGCAGAGACACTCACATGCACGTGTGTGGATTAAAATCTGTGTATAGTCGCCCCCATATATATGTCATTATATGTATCTGTATATATCAAGCGTATGTGTGCGTGTTTTTGTATGAGTAGTGCTTTTTCAGATATTACTTCGGTACATTTCGCACAGATAGAACTTGTTGACTACGAACTATCAGATATTATCCAGCAATTATGAACCGTCCCAATTTGCGATTATGCGCTCGCGCTACAGAGCATCACTGTTACCAAAACGTGAAAAATATGAAGTGAAGAAGTATAGCAACAAAAGCAATATTGAGTTTTCTGGCTTGCAACGCCTTTAAAACCCTTTTCAGGATCTGCTCGCATGTCGAGTGGCCAATGTCCACCAACATGATTCATATACTGACCGTCATAGAAACTATTGCGTGCACGTGATACACGGAACTGTGAAAACATGCTACACGCGGACATAAACGACCACCCGATTACGCCTTACCACACGCCAATATTACTGAAAAACGTCTCTATTTTCTCTCGAAACAAACGGTGCAGTGTTCGAACCTACTTTAAAATTGGAGTCCAAGATCGCGGACCATTGCGTAGCGTTTAGGTCGCACATCAGACCCGTTTGTAGTACGACATCGGATGTTTCGTCGTATAACTCAGAGCAGTTGTTTTTCAGGCTAGCGAGTTGCTCCTCATCAGACTTATCGAACTAAAATAAATACATATTGCCATTAAGCAATGTGAGAACCTGCAAGCAAAGTGATATCATATACAGATTGATTCCAAATGCTCACACGTCTAAAATCGCGCCACAAATCGGGGTTTTCAAGCGGATAAACCAGCACAACACACAGAAAACGATTTATGACTTTACTCAGGCGAATAATACGAACAACACATAGAAGTATACAGACCTACATGAGAGCGATGTTGGTGAACTATCCCACGACCCGAATTGTGGCCGTTAATGAGCTCCACAGCGATGTCAATTTGGTCTCTGATATATCTCTTATTTAATCGCAATGGGATCTCGACGTCGTTGTCCTTGTCGCCGGGAATTTGCCCTCGATGCCTGTAAACACCTATTAAAGGACAAAACAAAGCAAAATATATTCGAAATCAGGAAAATCTAACTGAAAGCATATCAATATATGTATATATATATATATATATATATATATATATATATATATATATATATGTGTGTGTGTGTGTGTGTGTGTGTGTGTGTGTGTGTGTGTGTGCAATATATATATATATATATGTAAATACATATATATACATATATATATATTTTTTATATATACATTTATATATATATATATATATATATAATACATATATATATATATATATATATATATATATATATATATATATATATATATATATATATATATATGTATATACATATATGGATATATATATATATGTAAGACATGATGCATATGATGCATGCATGTATATGCATATACATGTATAAATAATAATATATACATAATATAATGTGATGTGTATATAAATATATAATATGCATGTGTATATAATATATATATATAAACATGTGCCCATATATCCGCATATATATATATATATATGTATATATATATATATTATAATATATATATATACATATATATATGTGAACGAATAAATATACATGCATATATATATATATATGAGGATATAACTATGAAATATTTGTATAAAATATATTGTACATGAATATGCTATAATATGTATGTATATATATGTATCGGTATCAATATGTTTATCCATATATATATATATATATATATATATATATATACTTAAATATACATGTATAGACATAGGCATAGGCAAAGGCATGTGCATAGACATAGTCATAAACATAGACAGAGGCAGAGAGGCATATATATATATATATATATATGCATAAATACATACAGATATAAAGATATAAAGATTCAAATGAATATATATATATATATATATATATATATGTGTGTATATATATATATTGTAAAAATACATATAAGTATATATACATACATACATACATACATACATACATACATACATATATGTACAAAATGTACACGGTAATCTTTTATCAATCCAAGAATTTCACCTCTGACAATTAAATTTTAATGTCCCCAACTGTCCCTATTAATCATTATCTCAATTCTAGAAACCAACAAAATAAGATCGTGATCCCATTCCATTATTCCATGTTGCAATATTCAAGCAAACGCTTGCTATAAACACTAAATTTCTCACAGTAAAAGTCCCATGCATATACATATACATATATATATATATATATATATATACGTATATGTATGTATATATATATATAATCATTCTGTTTCATTGTCAATTCTAACACGTATTTCTACAGAAGTACAAATTTGGAAAAATGCTTTTTCATATGAATACAACGTAAATAACTTTCAAGTTAAGGAAGTATACACCGTAAGCACAAATTTAAATGCCGACATATATCCGCGTGTATGGTTAGAAAATTTTGAACATGTATAGTTCGAATACTCTCCTATACATGCATAAAACTTATTTGTTTACCTAGAAGTGTGCCGCTTGTGGCGTAGTAGATCACTCCATAGTCATTCATTGCCCTGAGAAATCTTCCCGCGTATCGCCGAATATTATATTTCTTTGCAGATATTTTTGTGTACACTGGGGATGCGTATCTCATCAAAGGTGCAGGTTTCAGAGTCTGATTTACATTGGGTAAACCTGGGCACTCGTTGAAGTATCTTCCCTGCATACGTATTGTGCTATTACTCCTTGCCCATGATGAGTTATTGTTTGTGAACTGCAGATGTCCATACCGGTCGGCTTGAATGTGTTTCATATCCTGTACATGATCATGCTGTTTGAGTTGGTATATATCGTCTCCAGATTCATTTTCGTAGTAGTCTTGCAAATATAAACGTGTTTCCTTCATTGCTACCAACGGAAACTCAATTTTGTTCGTCGCCAACAAACTTACTGTAATTACTATTCCTAGACATATTGTGAACGCCGCCAATTTAAATACTAAATATATAACCGCAGAAGTGGGACTTCGACCTGTGACGGCTTTTGAGATTGATACTTTTTTGTTGACAAGGGACATGCTGTATAATTTCTATGCGTAGTTGTAGTCGAATTCCAATGACGCGCTCTAAGAACTTACTAGACTTGCGTGCTTAATGAACTGCGATTTGTGTGTCAAGGATGCTTTTCAGTTTCCATATGTATATGCAAGATATTATCCATAATTATAATAAGCTCAGACTTTGTCCAATGTTCCTTAGACAGAGAAAGGGGCTGAACCGCTGAGCCGCTGAGCCTTGAGGTATTTATTTACATAATATGGCAGTATGTATAGTAAAGGAGCTGTAGATTAAGTTTTGTTATTGCTTTTTCTATATATATTTTTCAAATTATATAAAACCATATACGGTCACCCTGGTTACAGATGTTTTGATTGGCGTGTAGCACATTTGTACTCTTTTGTTTTTTCTCTACATATTTTATATTGTAAAAACAAAATGCATGTATTAGGCGGGCCGCGGACCATCACCACACTCTCTGGTGGGGAACAGCGTCCGCACTCCACACTGCAGTCTGCACAGTCCGCAGTCCACACGGCACACAGCACTGACATCTGGCGGCAGTCACGGCTGACGGCACTGATGAGTCACTGACGCCCGCGGCAGTGAGCGGCACCGACGCACCGGTGACAAATTTTTTTTCTTGACCGGTCGGATTTTCGAGATATTTTGCAAGTTCTCGCACCGGGCCTGGCCGGGGTGTTTATAGAACAAAAATTGAAAAAGGGAAGGAAATGGGGTCAGGCCGTTAGGAGAGCCTCTGGGGAGGCCGTAGGATACCATCATGGGAAGATGAGAACAATGTCAATTTTTAAATACTAATATAAATAGAAGTACTAATATATATATATTAGAGAATAATTCATTACGTTTATATAAATATAGTTATATACCATGTGTAGCTGTGTGCATTAACTAATACCATGTGAAGTTATGAACATTCACAATGCATTGAATGTAGATATATATATTTTAATATATATAGAAATAGTTATATATATATATATATACATATATATATATAAACACAATACATTATGTATATATGATTATATATCATGTGTAACTGTGTACATTCAATCAAAACCATGTTAAGTTGTGAACATTCAATGCATTGAATGTAGGTAAATAAATGCTATTATACGAAATACTTATATATATAAACACAAAACATTATATATATATATATATATATATATATATATATATATATATATATATATATATAGGTCACACTACACTCAGTAGTCAGTACTACTGTCTACGTCTACAATCGGGATGTACATTGTACAATTAAACAGTATCGATTAACCAGTAGATACGCGCACATATCGGCGTGAACTCAAAACTGTAAACCGATGTAAACAAAACAAATAAAGTGATAAAAAATCTAGGTTGACAGTGATAATCCTAATACGATCCCGATACTATCGGTGAAAACCTAATACTATCGGTGAAAATCCGATACTGTCGGTAAAATCCAGATACTACTGGATACTAACTAGGCTTAATAAATAATCACGATACTATCGCGGTAACGTATCGGTGTATCAGTGTAGTAGTATATTTCATTTTTATTGATTATTGGTGTATGTATCGGTTTGCGACTTAAAATCTACTGATACTGACCGATACTCTAGTTTCATATCGATTATCGGAAACCTGCATCGGTCTGAAGTCAAAAACCGATACTGTATCGGTATCGGTGCTGGACTGTCTATCGGTACTAAATAAAATACCGATATGTAATCAAACGCTGCTGAGAGCCTGTAAAACATACCGAATGTGTGCGAGACCAAACTTTTCGATATAATTTGATGCAGCATGACCCTTTGAATTTGGAGAGCAAGTGAAAAAATCATGCTACTCGTCTCAGAGAGTCTATGTTATGAGAGCCCCGCCCTCCAGAGGATCATAGATACGGGCAATATAGTGAATCATAATTGTATTGACGTGATTCATTTACTGTCGCGTGCTTCGTACTTCTGATTTTTTACAAGTTTAAGTCTCTAGCGGTACTATGCAATGCTCAAAGTTCCTTGAGCACTTTTACCTTAGTGTAAACATATAGTCTTCTATTTAGCTGTTGTGTAGTGTGGTATATAGCTTACGTATCAAGCG
>LUCW03000527.1:75000-76347 GCA_001586965.3 Sphaeroforma sirkka
ACCTTCTTATTCGTTAATGAGTGTCGACACAGTATAACTCGACCATATGCTCCGCTTCCAATTTGCTTGATCTGGGTAAACTGTGAAATGTCAAAATGGAAGCCTGGTTCGGAGGCCAGCGTCGTGATAACGTCACAAGCCGACTCTTTGTGTCCTGTACATAAAGAAGTACCAGAGCTTTAGTAACACGACTCTACTCAAATTAGTATAACACCGATACATATGGGCCAAAGAGTTTTGTATGGAACTCCACACTGCAACGGTCATACGGTTATCCTGCCCAGAGAGTGTTTGTTGCTTGTACACCACCAACTTTCCAAGCACACCAGTCACCCACTCGTATGTACATACGGGAGAATATGGCCTTCGTGAAGGTCGCCAGGTTGTACAGGTGTTCTTTGAGTGGCGCTGAGGGAGTACTCGGATGGGTATTTAAACTGGTGGTGGAGGTTTCACTCTCGTGCTTGTTCAGAGACGGCAGATTGGTATGCGACGCACTCTCCTTTCTCTTGGCGCTCTGGTAATTGCTTTCCAGATTTCGTTCCGAGTGCGATCTGTTCAGTCGACTTCTGCAGAACAGGGAGAAGTGCGGCGACTGGCTTAGAATGTGTATGTCCATCAATAGCATGCCTTCTTACGAGCTCGAGTCGGAGTGTAGTATAGAGAAGTCCACAATAGGTCCACTGCGAGATGTTTGTATAGATGTAATAGTAAAACAAGCAACAAATTCCGTACACATTTGAAGATAGTCGTGAGATATCTAATGGCTGATCAAAAGTATCAACATGCAATGACCAACTAGAAAACACACAGTTTGCAATACTTACTTCAAGCTCGTCACTTTGAAGCGTGTGCCAAACCCAGACAGCTGCGATTATGGCGCGAGATGTCCCACTCGCGTGTGGCAATTAAGCACTCCAATTAGTGTGGAAGTCGTATGCAGGCATCGCACTTGGTGAGTACAAGTAGACGGTTGCTGAATATGAACCAGTACTATTTCACAAACCAACACACGTGACTGCTAGATGGTACAATCCGCATGACGAGCCGTGTACTTACCCTAAGTTGCTGAGTGAAAAATTCTTCTTTAATATCGGCAGCATTAGTGGCGATGAGTACTGACGTTCTACTCCCAGTTTGGAGCTCGAAGATTTATTCATACTCTGCGGCCTCGGGCTCCTGTCGAGAAAGATAAAGATGAAGATAAAATTATATAAAAGCGAATTCGATAAATGGAAGCCAAGAACTTTTCATGTAAAATATGACACGTACTGAATATCGAGTGACAAGCACATGTGGTAGACGGAGATAAAATTAACAGTACCCTACCCTTACATTCAAAGATAA